>VDFB02322083.1:23998135-24225624 GCA_007258455.2 Sequoia sempervirens | reverse complement strand
TATAATTTTTTTCACTTTCTGATAGTGTTAGGCCTTTCATCCATAATTTCTTTTGTTTGTATGTTTGTTTTTTTGTCAAAAAGCAGTGTTTGGTTTTTTTTCGTTATAAATTAACCGTTCATCAAAATTTCAAATAAATTACATTTTTAGAAACTAGAATCCATTCTACAAATTTTGAAAAATATATATTTTTTAAATCTATTACTTTCCAAAATTTGTACGGGGAGCACAGCCAAAATTCTGCTTTCTAGGAAGTGCCCACTTAGAAAATTAGTAAAAAATCAAATATTCATTAAAAAATTATCAGAAAAATTGTGTATCAACTAGATGTTGTTAGCTAACTTCTGACAGTAGTGATTTTAAAACTACTAAAAAAAAATTCACCGTGCTCAGGTCGTACAAGAGTTGCTATGTTATGTTTTTTGACAAAAACAACACCAATTTGTGTACATCCCTCTTTTGAACCCCTTAATCTCAACCATTTTCAAAATAAATTAGTAGTTTAGAAAGTAGAATCATAGCACTTTGATCCTTGTTTTTGTTCCATCTCAAAATTTTGAGTGTAACTATCCTCAATTTCACGTCCAAGGTCAGCATTTCCTAATTTCAGAAAAAAAGTGGCCACTTAAGCCCCCTTTTTGGCAACCATATTGGTGCACTTACCCATGTCTTTGTTTGTTATAGTTATAGTAGACAATATTTTTCTGATTAGATTGACTTCTATTGAATCTTTTTCTGCACTGATTAGATTTATGTCCATACTTGTTGCAAGTATAATAGTAGTCATTAATCTTTTTCTACACTGATTCATCATTGAAGTTCTGCACTCACTTTCCTTATGTCCAAATATTTTGCATGCAAAGAATTGACCAGAAAAAGGACCAGGAAATTGATCCATCCTACGTCTACATTTAGTTTCCCTATGACCAAATTTATTGCATGAAAAACAAGTGCCATTAAAAGAAGGGTACCTTTGTGCATTAGGTTGTTTCACTGGAGGTCTCCTAGCAAAGTTTCTAGAATTTCCTTTTTGTTTTCCTTTATCCAGAGTCTTCTGATCATTCTTAGTTTTAGAGTTTTCACTGGCATTATCTTCCAAACCACCTTTTCCTTTACTTAGTTTTTGCCCTGCAGTTAATTCATCAAGCATATCTGAGGTAGCTTTGAAGTTGTTTTTACAGAATTTCTCCTTCTCCAGATCCATTTTCAAATTCAAAATTTCTTGCTCAAGCTTAGTCCAATCTTCAGACTTGCTCTGTACTAGTTTTTCCAGATAGTCTTCTATTCTTTTCTTTTCTTCCACTTGAACTTTCAAACCAACAATATCTTAATTAGCCTTCTTCAATTGATCAATTACTTCCTTATGCTTGTCTTTCAATTTTTTTAACTGCTCCTTAAGTTTTTAGACACATTCATTTGCTTCTTCAAGATTCTCTTTTATATATCTTTTTTCTCTTTCAACTTTATCAAGATCCTCAAGAGCAGTCTGGAGCTCTCCTTTTTCATTCATTTCTTCCATCTTCTGGATCTCCCTCATTCTGTTAGGCTTAACCAGAGGAACCTCACTCTGCTACCAATTGTTAAATATCCAAGATACTGAGAGGGGGGGGGGGGGTAAATCAATATCTTATTAATTTTTTTGATCAGATAACATCCAATTATACCAATGCAAACAATAGCAAAAATAAATAAGAGCATTAATAGAACATGAAATTAGAGAACACAAGAACACCGAGATTTTTACGTGGAAACCCAAAATGAGAAAAACCACAGTGAGTGTTAGCTCACAATATTGTATAACTGTAACGCCCCACCATGCGAACCCCAAAGGACAATTACAACTAACAAATTACCGCACAATTTTTTTGTTGCAAGAGAAAAAGATAACAACTATGCAATAACTATTAACTAAGTAACCTTACAATATTACATAACAAAACCTAACTAGTCCCATGGGGTTACATGGTTGCATTACATGTAAATGTTTCCAACCAATAACATCATTAAAGATAATGCCAAGAAGATAACAATAGAAGCATACATTCACAAGATAACATAATGATAACATACAACCATCAATGATCAATAGAGATGAAAAAGATACATACATCATTTTATTACATTTAAATTCATAGTTCAATATTACAAATGTGGAGCATATTTTCAAAGATACAACACATCATGGATACAATGATACATTACATAATGCTTCCCTTATATCAATGGGAAGAGTACATCAAGTACAAGAATAATACATCAATGAAGAATAAGGTACAAAGCAAAGAACAATCTTCAACCAAGTGAAGCTCTGGAAACTTTGCATCTGCTTCTGCATCACAAACACAAACTGGGAACCCAATGGGGTGCATAGCACATTCCATCTAACCAGGTGGACCCGAAGGCCCATGCCCCATGCTAGGAGATGATAAGAAAGGACCCACGTCCAGACAAAGGTCAATCAGACAAGGTTAACAACACCAACATAAAACAACATAAAACAAATACAAACAACACTCCCAGAGGCAACCAAATGAGTTAAAATAAATGGGTACTGTAGGAAGTGTCATCATATGGTGTTACATGGATTATCCAGACAACCTATAGGTATGTGCAGGATCATCATGAAAAAAACAAGCCCTTAAGTGGCAAAAACTTTAGAAAAATCAAAGTTAGGAAATTTGACATAAAATTTTGAATAAGTTATCTATAGTATTTCAAAAATATGTAAGAATAGAATCTATAACAAATTGAATGTAGTTTCTAAACTACTAGGTTTATTTAAAAAAAAAAAAATCTATTTGGTGAAAATTTGAAATTTCAATGCAATAGTAATTAAATTTCAGGGAAAAAATAAGAAGTAGGTGTCTGTCTAACCACCCTAACCACAATAAAATGATAATATTTTTTTTATAATATTTTAGATCTAAGTAGAGGACTCATGTCCCAATGTGATGCATATTTTTTTGTAATTTTTTTCCAAGTAACTAATTAATTATGATTTTTTTATTACAACTTTTAAAAAATATGAAAACTTGTATGTCTGACCACCTTAACTTGGTAAAAACATCATGAAATTCAATTTTTTTTCTAATCCTATAGTATGCAAAGCATAGAATGTGACGCATGTTTCAGATTCAAAAAATGTGATACCGTTTGAAAGCTATGGATGTTTTTCAACCAACCTTTCAATCAGGACTTTAGTTGTAATTCAAATAGAAAATGAACAATAATTATTTATTAAATTAAAAGTAAAGTATAATTCATATTGGTGGAAAGCTGAGAACCTCATTTAAAATCCCTTTTCATTTCATCAATTTTGGGTAAAAAAAAAAGTTGTCAGCCACATACCCTATACATACCCATCATATTGCCACTTTTTGGCCCATCGTGATCCTGCACATACCCCTATCACAAGGTGCCACATCCATCTATGGTTATCCTAACTACCTATCTCAAGGCACTGCTCCATAGGGTGACTCATGTGGAACCACTTACCTTTTTTGAGGACAAGGAAATGATCTTACCAACTAGGTCTTCTCATCCCATCCTTAGCCTGTGAAAGAACTAACAATATGGGTGAGACACATAATTAATCTTGTTTAGTGTTTAACTACCCAAACCCACTAGTTCATTAATTGCATTATCACTTGTTAGGAAACTCTTACATGGGTTATCCTGACAGCCCCTTTGTGCACTGGCCCCCATGAAGAGCCACTGTCCCTACGAGTACCCAAACCAAAAACACGCAAGGGGTGTACATAACACACAACATGCAAGGCAAGAACCATCTCACAAACCCATTCCATATCACTAAAACTAGAACAAAGAAGGTACCACCCACCACATAAACTACATAAGTCAACTGATGCACTAAACAACAAAGTACCCAAACGAACATGTTTTCCCCTAGCCTCTAGAAGTTACTAAAAATATGCACCCAAAAATGAGAATAAAAACTTGGGTTCCCGTGACTCAAAGTCAACAAAAACGTAAACCAACCCATAAACTAAACAACATTTAACACTTCTTTTGAACAAATATAGCATCAATAGAAAAAAAATCACATTCATCACCATGAGAGACGTTAAGCAGTGTAAAGCAATCATAAAATATTTTCAAATAATACATTTCTATTTAACATTTATTCTAACTAAATAAAATATGTAAGGTTATACAAGATTCTTAACTTAATTAAAACAATAATCTAGATTTTAAAGTACCATTCTTCAGTTATAAAAATGAACGATCAAATCAAGTCCTGTAAATCATCTAATTAAATATTATTAATTTCTTGTTACGAGATATTAATAAAACAACTTGCAAATAAACATTTCATCTTGAATATTTTAATCAAATCCATAATTTTAATTAAATTTATTTACTCGTTTTATAAATTTATTGATTTAAATTTCACCCTTCTAAAAATTACTCATTAGTATTCAATAGATAAGTATATATATATCCCTTCAATACAAAGGCGTACTTAAATCAACTTACTTTTTTCAATTTAAATTCCCAATTTGTTATCTAATTTGATTGTTTATTGATAGTGAAGCATACTACTCCAACATTTATATTATAGCCACAACTATTCTTTTTCTATCACCCAAAACAAATACATTTATATTCATCATGAAATCGTCAAAATTAAATTTTCATTTCTCAAACTTATTCAAGAAATAAATTTTGAGGAATATTTTTAAATCATCAATTACATTTTATTTTATACCCATTACGAAAATAATTAAATAGTTGAGGAAAACATATAAAACATGCTCTATAAGTATCTCAATACACATTTATACATAGGAAAATTACTTCTTAAATCATAGTCATAATATACATACATTATATATATATATATATATATATATATATATATATATATATATATATATATATATATATATATATATATATATATACATTTAACTCAACATGCTTTGTATATATATATATATATATATTAATCCTAAGGTTACCTGTTGTTTGACAGTATATTGAATTACCTATAACCAGCCATAAAATCCTCCACGTTTATAGATGTGAGAGAAAATATTTACTGATTTATGTGTAAGAAATGAATAATGAACTACTTGGTAGGCTACACAGATTCTAAGAAATCTCCTCCAGGCTCTACAATTTATAGTAAACAAGCTATGTAGAAAGAGCAAAGTTCCTCAATTCCAATCGCCACAACATTATTTCAACTTTCATTCTATGATGTATATTTAATTGTTTCTCTCTTTTAATGTAGTGGACAAACACTGGAAGGTAGTAATAAAGAAGAAACATACAAATCTAAAAGTAGGATGAGGTAATCATTAAACCGAAAATCAAGATCAAAGGTTCTCACATGGCGTTGAATACCATAAAGACGTTTGGTTGCCTAATAAAATCCTACAGAGCTTAAAAGGAACAAACAATGCTAAAGGTTTAAAGCTAAAGCAATTGGTAGGCGTAAAGCCCAATTTCACAACCTTAGCCAGTATCCCCTACTATGCCAACGTCCTAACTACCAGCACCAAGGTGGCATGCTGAAATAGGACAAAGACTCCCATTAAAAGCAGAATGGAAGGGGGAGGTGGATGAACGTTAAAATCCCTGCAAAAGCTCTGGTAGACTTGTATGCAAAATGTGAAAAATAGAAACAACATGTGAGATGTTTTACAAAATGCCTCAAAGAAATGCGATCTCTTGGAGCTATGATGGTTGTAGGATTTGCACAAGGTGGATTTGTTAAAGGGGTTTTAGAAATTTCCAAACAAATGCAGTTAGGCAGGTTCAAAGGCAAGTTCCACAACCATTCTCCAGCATCCTCTTTGCTGTGCCAAAATGGGAGCTTTGCAATAGGGTACGGACATCCATCAAGCATAGATGATAGGGAAATTTTGTTAGATGTAGTAGTTGCAACCACCCTTGTAAACATGTATGCATTTTAGAAATATGCACAAAGAGTGTGAACTGTTTGACAGTCTGCCTCAAAGAAACATAGTCTTCGGGTTTGCCATGTTCGTAGGATATGCCCAAAATGGTTTTGTTGAAGGGACTTTAGACTCTTTCAAGAGAATGCACATTGAAAGTAATAACATCAAATTCCTATTGTCTAATAGTAGCCCTGTATGCAAAATGTGGAGACAATCATGCTCGTACAATAATTAAAATCATAGAACCAATGCTTTCATTAAATAGCTTCAAACAGATTTATTTTCTAATGAAATAAAATAGCTACAAAAATCATCCAACCGTGTACAATTAACCAGATTAAACTCCCCCCCAAAAATACCTTCATTGGAAACAATGACAAGTGACTTACCTCAAGAGTCTACAAAATTCGTGATGTGATGTCAACCATAGCGATGAAAGTAGATACGCAAATTTTTTAGGAAAGATGAACATTCTAAAATGTCCCAAGATTAAAATTGGTGCCAAAATGGGACCTTTGAAATAGGGCATGGGAATCCCTCACAGCGCAAAGATTTTAGACATATTTTCTTCAGATGTTGTGGTTACAACTACCCTAGTAGATCTATATCCAACATATGGATGCATAGACAAGAATCTGAGCTGTTTTACAGAACACCTGAAAGAGATGTGGTCTCCTCCCCATTGTCGGGTATCCCCCCGCCCCCTGATGAAAAGGCTTTAGAAACTTTCCTGTAAATGCAATTGACATATCTAAAGTAAATTTTCATGCTAGAAGACAGGTGTGCAACATGTAAAAGCATAAGGAGGACACGTGAATCAAATAAATTCTTTTAACCTTGACCACCTATTGAAATTCCCAAATGTTTTCTTAAAATAATACTTTATTAAATATGGTATTTAATTATTCAGAGGTTGGAATATGATTCTTGTTGGCCCATAGTTTTCGTTGCACCAAAATATTGACCTGTTAATGCCCGATAATACTACCAGAGTTAACGGATCCACAAGAGGCAGTTAGTCCATGTCACGAATCCCGAGGGGAGCATTGACCATCTGCCAAAAAACTCCCCCTTAGTGTTACCCAAGGGGATTCGAACCTAACACCTTTGGCTCTAATACCAATTGTTGGACCATAGTTGTCATTGCACCAAAAGATTGACTTGTTAATGCCCAATACAACTACCATAGTTAACGGATCCACGTGAGGTGGTTAGTCCAGGTGATGAACCCTGAGGGGAGCGCTAACCATTTGCCAACAATTATTTACATACTTCTTTAAGTTTACCTTTCAATAACTGAAATTCTAACCCGTTAGATGTTCAATAATTAATTACTTAGTGGCATTATACAACAATTCTAAAGAAGATTAACTATCCCTAATAATTTACTCTAATTTACTTAATGCAATCTTTTATCCCAAATTATTCTCCACCAAATATTGTTGACATATTTTAAATAAAACAAATAATCACATGGATTTAATATAATCCTTATTTAATAATTATGAAAGTAAATATTCAAATCCTCTTTTTTTTTAAAAATACATGTTCAAAGAAAATTTGAAAGAATAATAAAAACTTATTAAATAAATGGAATTCCCCTACTAAAATTTATAACTCTCATTTATTAATTTGAAATTTTATTTTAAAACTTAATCATATATATATACACACACACACACACACACACACACACACACACACACACACACACACACACACACACACTTCAATTTTGTTTGCATCTACTTGTAGTTGGTCAAGAACCTACCACTCGAGAGTAGATGATTTCTTTCTTTTTACTAAGAGAATTTAACTTCTTATTATATTCTCCTTTAATATAATCTATTCGCTTCCAAAATCAAACAATTGTATTGTTGTTATTATTTTTATTTTATTTTATTATTATTTTAATTAGAATATGTATTAGTATTGTAGAATTAAAATTCTTAGCTAAAGAAATCAACTATATTATCAAGACAAATTGGAAGTAATTAATCATCTAAAACATATTAATTCGCAATTTCTTAATACATAGATTATGAATAAATTATTATGGATTCCTAAAATCAATCCATAATGATAGGGTAAGTATGCATTCTATACCCAAATAAAGATCATTCAAACAAGTTTATAATCAATAACTAGACAATCCCTGACCCTAATAGGTAATTAACTATGTTCCAAATATGGTATAAATTTACACATAGTCAATCATCATAGCAAAGTATAAAATAACATCCAAGTGTTTTTCCACATGAACAAGTATGTTAAAGTAAGATGTGGACATGATGAGGAGTGGCCTCACACTTAGTTTATATTCTAATGATATTCAAATTTACCATTTTGCATTCTTTAAAATGGTGGCCTCTTTTATGCATTTATATACTGACTATGATGCTTACAATATCATGCTTATTAATATATGGCATACATATTGAAATCCTATACCTATGTTTCTTGTGGATCACCTTATGAAAATTAATTACTTGTTATAATTCTATAGTGGGATACCTTTATTTTAGAGTTTATGTATTGAGATTGTATTATTATTTAATACTTATATATATAAATTTCCATTCAAGTTACTAATAATATCGTTACGTTAATGACGTGAACTTTGAGATGTAGTCAAGAATACAATATAGCATCAACCATGAAACATAGTTTACAAGCATGATTGATGTATAAGAAAGACAAGCCTAGTATCATGTAGTTTAGATGCATCTGATTGTTTAAATACTGGGGTGAGTTGGTGTGGATATCTTTATGGCTAATAAATCATCAACCTCATCATCACCAATAGTTATAGCTATACTAATATTATCATTGTTATAACATCCCTCTACTAATATTACTTTTTCCACATGTAGATAATTAAAATCTCATGATAATTAAAATTATCAATTATTATAATTTTAAGCAATATTTTTCACAAAACAATTTAATTTAATTATTTACATTAAACTGCATACTTTGATTTCTCAATATTGATTCTTTTGATTATTTATTTTAGTCCCAAATTAATTTAATTTTCTAAATTTATTCAAATTACCATAGCAAAATAATTCTCAATTTAATTAACTATTTTAAACAAAACTACTAAGTACACCAATAAACAAACTTACTTGAAATCCAAAGACGGCCAAAACGGAGGGACACTACAATAACCGGTTATAGAATATTACAAAATGGGTGACTCACTACCAGGACTCACTGTCCAGATACAAAGGCTTGCTGCCTACAAAATTACAATGATTGAATGGATTTCAACCAAAAAATGAACTAACAAAGTACACCTAATAAGTGCAAATTTAGTTTCAACATAGCTGAGTAAATGGACTTAACACATTTCATTATGTTCACAGTTCTTTTCTTCTTCATACACTAGTCACATATACTCCTTCAAAAATTGTTCGTTTTATTTATATATATATATATATACCCAATCTTCTTCACAAACATCAATTAGGTCGACCTAATTAGACATGCACTTCATATTTACCAAAAAAACATTTTTTTAGCAACAAGCTTCAAAAAAAGATAACCCACATGCTTCAACAAGTCGACACACACCTAAAATAGGTCGCACATATATTTGCATAACAAAACTATTTTCTTACCTTTGCATGATTTACTAAAGAGGTCGGCCATAATAGATTTCAAACTAAAAAGAAAAAAACATTTTGTACGAGCACTGGATATGTGAAGTCTCGAGAGAATGTGCTACCAACACCTGTAAACCATTTCCCAAAACCGCAAGCAACAATCCTCACTAGAAAACAAATGCAGACCAACATACTAGAGGATTTCAGCCAAAATATCAGTTCAGATACTGGACTAGAATACCAGAGTAACTTTAGTCTTGATCTTGTAGTTGCAACTCATATATCATGGTGACATCAATGAAAAAAAAAGTAATAGAATGAGATGTTCTTCATTTTTCTAGAATTTTGGCCCTCATAATTGCATGAATTGTAGTGATTTAATGTGAAAAATACTAGTGGCTTATCACTTTGTTGATTCATTTTGGTGAGCCCTATTTTCCACCTAATCATTAATAGTGAACCCAATCCTTTTGAACATCTTAATTTCTTATTTGGAGTGTATTGAATTCCTATATCCTATTTTTCATTAGATTTGCATTTCATTTAGGGTTTCTTCATTCTACATTAGTGAACATTGCATATAGGGGTTTAAATCTGCAGTCTTGCATTGTTTAAATTTGAAAAATTCAAAAAATTGCATGCATATTACATAGTGTTTTCATATTAGCATACTCTTCATCATTCATATTCAAAAATTGAGTCAAAATTACATTTCAAAAAGTGTCATATAGGTCATCAATTCACTTGCTTTAGGTCATCAAATTCTAGAAATTTCTCTCATAAGAGTTATAGTTTGAAACTAGGCATGAAAAGCACACAAAATAACTTAAAAATTATAGTTTTCACCTCTTTAAAACTTTGATCTAGGACCATTCACCTTTACTGGTGAATGAGTCCTTTATTAGGTTGAGCCTATACCTTTTGGAATCTAAAAAGCATAAAAAATTACTCAAAAATCACTAGAAACATTTCAAAAATACCTAACCAAGACCCATTTTCCCTTACTGGTGAATGAGTCCTTGTTAGCTATTGCTCTGCATTTTTAGGACATTAAAATCTCAATTTTTAGCTTCTATTTGGTGTTGTTACCTTTCTTGTTTTAGTTTTCTGATTTTCTATTTCATCAAATTCATTAATTCTAGCTTAAATTGCTTCATTTTATTACATTGTCAAAAGAAAAAATCAACATTGCATTTATAACATTTCATTTTCAGTTTATTGCATTGCGTGGAATCTAAAAATTGCACTTCATTCTAGGTACATTCTCTTGCATATTTCAGTACAAAGTAGTGTTAGATGTTTGTATTTTTCTTTCATTTTTAGCATCATTGTAACATTATATATATTATTTTACATTTTGCAATAATTAGAAAAGAAAAACACAAACCAAAAACATCAAAAGAAACAAAAAAATTGATAAGCCTTGAAGAAAGCATATCCTTCAAACCCTTTAGTTGTGATGAATTTGACATGTTAGATGAAGCCCTTGAGGAATTCATCTCACCTATATCATCCACTAAAGCTTTGATGCAAGAGGTTGCAAGCATAGACAATCATGACAATCACAATTGTTCTTCTCCTAATACCTCTCCTATTAATGATGAAGGTATCTTGGTAAAAGAGGATACAATCATTGAGAATCATGAAAGTCTTTTTTGTCTCTCTTGGGAAGATAGTATGAGACAAGAAGATGATATCATTAACACTACTTTTATCTAGTCTCCATTCATCTCCCAACACCTCCCCTAATTGTCAAAATGCTTTAGTGAAAGAGGATACAATCGAGAACGATCATGAAAATCACATTTGTGAGGAGGACATGATTGAGAGCTATAGCATTATTTCTCTCCTTCCTAATGTCCCTAACATTTAGAAATTTCTATTTGAACAAGAGGATCCAATCATTAGTAAGCATGAAAATGATAGTTTTCCTTCTCTTGATGCCCCCCTATGTGTGATGAAGTTACTTTACAAAATATAAACATGGAATATGATGAACATCTTGTTTTCTCCACTCCTAAAGACTCCCCTACTAGGGTAGATGTTATGGCACAAGAGAATGAAAACTTAGTGGAAAAGGATGAAATCATCAACAATCATGAAAACCAAATTTTTCCTTCTCCTAGGGCTGAAGAAGTTATTTTGGTGTTAGAAGACCTAATCGATGAAATTCATGAGAGTCCTATTATTGAACAAGAGAATTCCATCATTGATAATCAATACAATACAACCATTGATAACTCCTTTACTTATGATGAAGAAATTTCTCGAAGAACCAAACATTGAATGTCATGAACATCTAGTATGTTGCTCTCCTAAAAACTCTCCTACTAAGGAAAATACCATGGTGCAAGAAAATGAGAAAATTGACACATGCATTTCAAACAATAGTGATGTGACTTCCTTAGATGAAGATCATGAAGTGACATTAGACTCCCCTTCACTAAGAGATCATGAAAATAAGGACAAGTGTGTTGAAGTTATGAACATTAGGACTCCTTCAATTCCTCTAATTATTGAACCACCTAAGCCTCAAATTATCATTCATCCACCCTCACAACAACCACAAGTTCAAAATAAACCTGTGCTTATCATAGAACCACCTACAAAAAAACTCATTAAAGATAATGTTTCAAAACAACCAAGTTATAATACCATTGCTCACATATATAACAAAGTGTATACCATCAAGGTTGACCCTAAACCTAAAAGTTGTTTGCATACTGAGAAAGAAAAAGAGAAGTACATTGAAGAAGTCGCAACATTATTAGAAGATGCTTGGGATTCCTTTGATTTCATACTATCATGCCTAAAAAAATTTGTAAGAAAAACCCAACATTTTTTAATTTTTTTTGGGTGCATTAACCAAGCTTCCACCACTTACAAAACATGTTAGGAGTCGAATACCTCTAATAAGTTACTTCTTAATCGAGCACCAGTGCTATTTATGCATTTGATAATTTTATTTTTTTTCAAACTAGAATTCTACCCTTAAGTGGCAACATTGGGAAACCTAAGTAATTCTAAACATATGTGTCATGCCCACATTTTAATGTGGCTCTAGCACAACCATCACACCTTTATATATATATACATAAACAGTCATAGATTTGCAATCTAACATATATACTTGAAACCTAACTTCTATAGACTAACATGATATTAAAATAATCACTTAATGCCACTTTGAGAAAATGTAGTGCGATCGTTTTCAGTAGGTTATGTCATCTCTCTTGAAATAAATTTCCTCATTAAACATAAATGTTACATTTGATTGACCTTATGGTTTGAGAAATTATCAATGTCTTGCTACTATTAATGTAATTTCCCATTATCATTATTTATCATTGATCTCATCATGAGCAAGTGCATTAATGCCATTACACCTATTAATGTGTTTATTAATATCTTTATCAATATTAAGACAAAAATATATATACATAAACCTTATTATCTCTCTTAATATTCTTACCTCTTCTTTTACAAAAAAAATATTATTTCACTTACTAATGATGTTATCTCATATATATTAATATTAATAAAATATTGCCTTGTCATATTATAATATTATTAGCAATAGTTATGATTAATAAATTACAACTAATGTTACTCATATTACTCATATTATATTTAGATTTATACATTATATTGCCATGCCCCAAAATGTGTACATAGGAAAAGAAAACACAACTAATAAATTTTTTTTGTAACATTAGCAAATGAACCACTTCTATTTGCCAACTCATTGTTGCTTGCAATACTTTTATTACCACCCTAGCATCGTTACATGGTCAAGTCGTCAGTAAATGAAATAATTTTTATGGGATCTTTTAATATTGCCCACTTCTATATCGTGCCACCAGGGTATCCTCTGCCCCAATCGAAACTGGAACCACTAATGGACATAGCACAGAAATGTTCTCCCATGCCCAAACATGCAGAAGTGTCACACCAGCCCCCAACGCTCTGCCATCCACATACGCATACTCATGCAAATCCTTGTAGAGTGAAGCCAGGAGGACGAGTCCCCATGCAAATCAAACTGGCCTATCCCGGACCATCCTCTCCCAACAGTATCCCCAACCCAGACTGAAGTACTGCCCTTGTCGGTCTGGGGAAACCAAACCTGAAATAATCGCCACAATCACCCAGCGAAAGGGAGGTGCTATAACTTTGTACCTCTCCAGCTCAATCTGCCCCTCGTAGTAAATAATGTCATGCATGGCGAGGACTCAGGTGCAACAATTGCGTCCCTTCGACATATCATAGATCACCCGGTGGCCATGATTGGGCAATTGCAGTATGCGCCAAACGTCCTCCAATGTGACAGTCGCCTCACCAGTGGGAAGATGAAATGAAGAGGTCTCGATGTGCCACCTCTCGGCCAGCACTGACAACATCTTGAGGTGTGTGCGCACGAGCGCTGTGTATGCAATATGCCATAGGCCGGTGACTCCCAGTCGGTCCTGATCTCTGTCGCTCAAGTCCCATAGGATGCTCGCCAAATCCTGTCATTGGTGCTCCCTTGAATAAAGCTCCTTGGGCCCGTCCTGCATCAGACAAAGTCAGCATGTTAAAATTTTTGGAAAATTCCTGACCTAATGCTCCAAACTCATTTCCAGCGACGCAGTTTGTGAAGGCATCATAGTTTTAGTTTTCTCAAACTCTAACGCTGGACCCAAAATTTTGTTAAATAGAGCCGTCGCCGCGCACTTTAGCCCTCAGTGTCGCACTTTTCATGAAAAGGGCACCATCGCCGCGCACTTTTCCAAACTGGTCCGCCAAGTCCGAGCCGAGGCCAATCCCAGTGGTGGAGTTTTTAAACTCCAAATTGCACCGCTGCGGTGCAAAAAGGCTAAAAGCGGTGCACTTTAAACACCGAGCGGCACTATAATAGTGTCGCTGGAGGTGAGCTCATCTTTAAACAGGTAATAAATGTGTTAAAATGAAAAAACGAAGCATCAGTTAGGGTCACATACTGGGGCACCGATGCCAGGTGGCCGCTAGTAGGTTCGAACTCAGTTAGAAATGTGTAGAGGAAGCTGTCATTGTGCCATATTGTTAGGAGGTCAGAGCTCGAATCTCAAGGTTTGCTAGTGGTGTGAGAAAATGAATTGAAAGTGACCCCTTAGACCCCTTTTTAACCTAAAAATTAGGGTTTTTTAGCCCTAATTGGCTGTCCTGCTAAGGTTTCGGTCCCCCGAACCTGTTTTCATCCATTTAAGGCTTGTTTTTCATCATTTTATTGTGTTTAGACACACTTTAGCCTCTCGGACCCCTTCCAGACCTTTCAGGCACCTTGTCACCTTTTTTCGCGAGATCACCCAAAAAAATTAAAATTTTCGTCTGATCTCTCAAGGGGGCATTATAATGGAATATTTTCTCTCACCATGCAGCAGTGGGGCAAGTTTCCAAATATCAAAATTTTTGGCTTTGATCGAGATCATTTATTCTTTGAACCAACATAATGAGTGCATTGCTTCAAAGAGGGGCAAAATGTAGACATCAAAATATCTTGATTGACATCGTGCACCGATCCGACTTACTAACATTGTTTCTTCCTAAATCATCCCTCAGCCTAAGTTTAATCAAATTTTCTTATCGATTAAATTCATCAATATTCGTCTTTTAATTAAATAAATCATTTTGTCTAATTAAGTCACTTTCCCTTGTTAATTAAATCAATCCATCTAATCTAATTATCCCTATTTAATTAAATAATCAATTTATTTGATTAAATCTCTAAATTCTATCCATTAAATTAAATAAATTAAAACTTTATTTGATTTAATCTAACACCATCTCTTTTAATTAAATAAATCAAAATCTTTATTTAATTAGCCTCTTATCATATTCCTCTCTTATCTAATTTAAATAAATCCATAAATCTAAGTCAAATAAGTCACATCATCTAATCTCCTATTAAATTAATTAACCCTTGATTAATTTAATCTAATCTCATGTCACATCCTCTAGATAATGCAAGTTGCACAAGAAAATAGATTTAATTCATTTATTAAATCCCTATTTTCCCTCACATGGCATCTTTTGGAATATTCTCTCAATTTGAATTCAAAAATTCCAAGTCAACATGTACATCCAACAAGGCATTTAAGATCTCTTACATGTTCTTTGCCTTGAGCCAAGTGGCATTTATTGCATTTTCCCTTCCCTCTTACATGTCATTTCAACAAATTTGAATTTCAAATATTGGCATTTGTTGGCACAAACCCCAAATCTTGCACAACCATCATCCATTCATAGATTTACAAGTGGCACCATATCATTGGATGAATGTTAGTTCCACATTGCTCAAATTTTGGCATTCATCCATCTTGAAATCCTATAAATGAAGAGCTCCTCTCCTCATTTTATCATCCATAATTTGAGTAAAGTTACCATGCTCAAATATCTATCAAGTTTCACACCATTGAGTTCTTAGCTAGGTTCTTTTGTAGATTTGGCTTGGAGTCCTCATCATTCATCATCAAAAGTGGATCAAATCTCTTCATCAAGTCTACATATCGAAGCTTGCAATCATAGGAATTGGGAAAGGGCCAATTTTCACATCAAATTGGCACCAATTCCCCCATGGGATCAAGTGTTTGCTATTTAAATTAGGATTTCATCTTTGATTTATCATTTTTATTGTGTTCTTGCTTATTTTCTTTCCTATTTTGAAGTTGCAAATGGATTTCATGGGGAATCCTTCTTTTGGCTTGTAATTCCTTGTCTAACTCGTTTATTCATGTTGTTTTGCAGGTACTAGGAAAAGGGTTCGCACATTTGGCGCTAGAAGGAGGGCTAGACATCAACATTTCTAACATTTCCTCAAAATTTTTGCGTTTTCTTGATACACAAAAAATTTCAATGCGGGCTCCTCAGCGTCATTGTTTTTAGCGCTGCGAGCTTGTCAGCGTCGCTGTTTTAGCTTCGTGGGCTTGCCAGCATCACTATATAGCACCGTGCGAACATAAACTCCACCACTGGACTCGTCCCGCCAAGAATTTTTGAAATTTAAACTCTGCCACTGGACTCGCCAATCTGCAGAAGTTTTTGAAAAATTCTTAAACTCTGACACTTTCAAAAACTGCGATGCTGGGTGAAAACAACGATGCAATCGTGGTCTCTGTCGCGACACAGAGCGCCGCTGATTGGTAGGTGGCGCTGTAAGAGCACCGCTGAGAGGAAAAAATAGCGACACCTTCACAAGTTACGACGCTGGAAGACAGTAAAAGGGAGAAATTTGATTTGATTTTTTTTTAATTTTTAGCATGTGTTTTAATGATTGCTTCTTCCTCTGTTTTCTTCTTTTTAATTTATTTATTTTTTCAGAATCTAACTGTTTTTCTTCTTTGTAGGTTGGAAGCCAAAAGCAAAGGAAGAAGGAGCATGGTGATGATATCTTGTCTAATCAAAGTGTTTTTAAACACTTAAGTGCTTGTTTAACACTTCCTTAGGGATTTGTCATCTTCTTATTTTCTTAGGACACTAGCTTTCATTTGAGTTTAAAAAGAGTTCCTTTTGTTTATTTCTTGCAAACGGATTTAAAAAGAATCTTAGGATCTAAAACTTACTAGATTTCATTTATGGATTAAACAATTGAACAAATGTCTTTCACTTGTGATTTGGTGATCTAAAATGAACTCACATATTGCTTTAAGGATCTAAAAGGAACAAGTGTAGTTGTGTTTTTCGTGAGGGCTTACTTAGACTAAAGCAATTGGAAAAGGATGTATGCGCTTCTCTCATGCTTTATAGCGATATTGAGAATCAAAAGGTCTTTTCCATGACTTTGGGTTAAGACAAAGCAATCACCTCCACACTTCGATTTGGGCTTAAAATTGAACAAACTATTGTGCGAGTGTGAGTGGGGGAATTTTCGCGTATATTCTCTCTCTTTGTTGCTATCAAAGATTGATCAAGTTACAAATTTTGTTCTTCATTCACTTTTGTTTATCTTAGAGGGCCTTCCTTGTGGGAAAAAGTAATCACCCAAGGGAACGACTCAACCGGTAACACTCTGAACCCGAGAGTATTTCCAACTGGGAAATAAATGTGGATATTGGAAGAAACGCCAATATCACACAGTTGACTCTGACAAGATGGATCCGAAAGGGGACTCTTGCCATGTTGGGTCAATTCCTACAAATGGAAATTCTAAAATAAAACCCTTGATTGTAGTGGCCTATTAATCCATTCACTGAGTTTATTGAAGTGGTGCATTGGAACTTAGATTCCAAGAAGTTACTTTCCATGTCCGATCTTGGTTAAAGTATAGAGGTTAAGACTTCATTCTTAACATACCTTTATACTCTTCCCTTGGTTGCATGTAAAATCATCTCTTCTATGAAGGGCATGAGGCAAGCCCACTAAGAAAAATGTACCAATTGAGCTAGGACATCATATTGCTTGGGTTACAAAATGCATTGCTTGATCGAAAACATCATGAAAACAAACACTTAACATTATCCAAATTTCAAACCCTTTTGAGGACAAATACAATTGAATCAATCCATATGTCATTGCTTTCCCTTGGGATTCACATCCTTAGAGGTTTCTAAACATTGGACTATATCTCAATTTGTCTTCTTAAGTAAACAATAGGAAACCTTTGCCTTGAGTTCATTAAATTTCCACATAACATATCTTGTGGGGTTTGAAGAAATTAAGACATTGGACATCTTAGTTTGAAAACCTAATTGAAGAAAGTGTTTTTGGTAAAATAAATACATTAAGCAAAACTAAGAAAAATAAACTTCCATATGTGTTGAAGATTCCAAAATTCCAAAGCACAAAAATCATTGATTGGAAATATGAATGTCCAAATGAAATCATGTCTTGGTTACAAAGGTCATTAGGAAGCATTTGCATGCTCTTCAATACCTAGGTCTAGGAAAACAAAGTGTACCTTTTTAGGTTCATCTTAGGATTAAAACATATCAAAATCATTTTTCACCCATCCTCCAAAACATCAAAACAAATTCCATCTCATCATCACCTTTTGGAAAATCTTGAAATCATCCTTGATACTAGGATTTGTGGTAAAATCAAAATAATCAATATTATTGAGACAAAATCCTTGAAAACATTAGCAAAAACACCTTTGGTTAGGTATGTGTAGATGCATCCTTTTGCATATACTTAGTCAAATTTATCAAAATCATCTTGTCTAGCTTAGTGTATGTAGATGAATCCTTCTTCATATGCTTAGTGAAACAATCATCTTGTTTGAATAGGTGTGGGTAGATGCATCCTTCTCCTCACACATATTCAAATTATCATCCTTTGAACAAAGCTATCCCTTAGATCATCATCCAACATCTTAGGGTCTTTTTGTTCAAAATCCAAATCAAAAATCAAGGACAAAATATCAAAATCTCAAAATACAAAATAAAAAAAAATCAAGAATGCACAAGTCCTAAAAACCTAGTGTCTCATTCAAGATTTATCAAAAGCCAAAACATCCATATCATCCATCCCTAAAAAACATCATTATCATACCATCACCTTTGATCCTCAAAGCATCCTAAAACTTTTCACTTTGGAATATAAGATAAAGATCGATCCAAAGAATCAAGAAATTCATCTCCCATATTCTTAAAAGATTGATCCTTGTTTTATGGTTCAAACGAGATCTCAATACAAGAAGAGTATGGAAGCCGACAAAGAAACACCCGCTTCAAGTGATCTTAGCCAAACAAACACAGAAATAAATCTTGCCGAATCAAGAAATCCATTGATCCCCTCATCATCCCAAAATCCACAAGAAGAAAATCAAGGGGAGGACCTTACCTTTGGAATGTCTCGCGAGGAAATGACAGAAATGCTCCAAAATCCAGACAACCATAGAATCATCAACATCATGATGAGACTTAACCCTTCGTTGTACATGCTTGAACAAGCAAAACAAGGGGCCAAGTTGCATTCGGATTTTGATGTGAGTACTATAGTGGATACATCATTTCCTCCGATCTCATCCACCATTCCCATCTCATCTACACCTCCATCTCAAAACATCACACAAAACATTCCGCAAATCACAACATCATTTTCTCCAACACAACCCAATGTCAACAAGGGAAACACATTCCTTAATGCTCTTCAATCACATCCCCTTGTTAACAATCAAAACTTGGACGCAAACACCACCTTGGAATAAAACACACTCAACAACCCATTACACAAAAATGTTCCTCTCACTTTACATTATGACCCATCATCAACATCTTTTCATGGAGCACCACAAACACCTCTTCTCACAAATTCACAAGAAGAGGGAGATACGTTCAGACTAGGGGGGTTATTCGACACCACAAAATTTTCACAACAACTCACACCTCACATTTCCACCTCTTCCACCATTTCCATTATCATCCACACCACTCCTTGGTTTAGGGCTCCCTCCCCTACCAAGTATAAATCAAACCTATATCCCAACCATCAATCAAAGCATTGCGCCAAACACAAAAAATTTGTCATTAATATCACAACAACAAACGACAAACACACAAGCAATGGAAACATCATCGAACATCCCCCTAACATCACAAAGCATGGTCTCTCAAGGACCAACCACATCAATACCATTATCCAACACCCAAAACATCAACACAACATCATCATCCACCACTATTCCAAATCCACCACCACCCCCACCACCAGCAATGTTCACCACATCAAACCAATACGATGCAGCATTGAAAGCCGCTTTCCAAAGAGGATACCAACAAGTTCAAAAACAAAAAGTTGTACAACAAGCTACTCAAGCCACACAAGCCGCCCAAGCTGTACAAGCCACATTGCAAGCACAACAAGCTCAACAAGCTCAAGCTTTACTACAACAACAACAACAAGAAGAAGTCGCTCAAGCTGCCCAAGTTGCACAAGCATTACAAGCACAAAGGGTCGCTCAAGCACAATTATTATTGCAGCAACAAGCCACACAAGCACAAGCAGCACAAGCACAAGTGCAAGCTCAAGCACAAGTGCAAGCTCAAGCACAAGCTCAATATCAAGCACAACAAGCACAAGCACAAGCACAACTTCTTGCACAAGCAGTACAAATGCAAGCATATCAGCAAGCACTAAAGCAATACCAAGAGCAACAAGAAGTAGCAGAGTTGGCAGCCCAACAACAAGCATTGTGGGAACAACAACATGTGTTGTTGGAACAACAACAAGCACAACAACAAGCAAAAATCCTAGCGCAACAACAACAAGATCAACAACAAGCATTGTTCATCCAAAAGCAAGTAGAAGCCTACTTCACCCACCACAACATACCGATACCATCGAACAATCCATCAGCCAACCCATCCATCCAAACCACGATTGCAACACCCAAGAACACATTCATCCCACCCCTTGATCCGCATAGCGATGTAATGACACAACTCAGGTTTCTATCACAACAAGTGCTCGACCTTCAATTAGGGCGAGCAACCAAAATGCCAAGTAACTTGTGTCCCTATCCATTTGATAGTAGCTTAGATATGAAACCATTCCCCAAGGGATTTGAGATCCCTAAGTTTGAAAAATATCGAGGGATGGGAAACCCTGAAGATCACATCAGGGAATTCCAGGTTCATTGTATGGAGGTCTCATATGATGATACTTATTTGATGCAGCTATTTCCTAGAAGCTTGGTAGGTCCTGCTATAGAATGGTTCTCTCGCTTACCTTCAGGCATTAGAACATTCCAAGAAATCAGGGATGCATTCATTAAAAACTACGCATGTAACATTTCAATGGATGTCAGTCTTGAAGAACTATACGCTCTAAAACAAGGAAAGAATGAATCTTTTACTTCATTCCTTCAACGATGGCGATCCAAGGCCAATTGGAGCAAGTGGACCATGCCAGAAGAACAACAAGTCTGCACCATCATAGCCAACCTTGAAAGCCGCTTGTCATTTCATCTCAAGGTTCAGGGAATCACCACATATGATCAACTGATCTCCAAGGCGCTCAGCATCGAAAGAGCCCTTGTAACTCAACCCGTGGAATCAACATCATATCATGAACTGCAAAACAACTGCCCATCATCCAATTACAATGATAAATCTCGCACATGGGAAAGGAAAAATAACATTACTAATGATGGTGTCGTAGATGCCAAGGTGGTCATTAGTGGTCCACGCCAAAATACACCCACACCGCAAATCCAAAATCAACACCAAAACACTCATTACACAACATATCAACCCAACAATAATCCAACCATCAATAACCTCAATGATCGAAGAGGACCACCCCAACGCAAAACTTATCCAAAACGAAAATACGTTATCTTGGGGGAACCATTGGAGGACATAATGAAAAAGTTGATCGAGGAAAAACTCATCAAGCCTCCTACATTTGAAAATTACCAAGAACCTGACATCAAACCCCCTTGGTATAACAAAAATCAACTTTGCAAATTTCATAAGATCAAATGTCACACCACAAACAATTGCATGAGACTCAAAAATATCATCCAAGATCTCATTGACAAGAAAATCATAAATGTGGAACAACCTACTAGAAATCAGGACCTAAAAATCTACACGAATCCGATGCCGAATCATGGCAACAAAGGGAATAAAAATGATAAAGGGAAGGGCAGTGTAAATCATATTTATGAATTAGTCGTTGCCTCCCTAAATGAATATTGCATGGTCATCACCATCAAGGGCGCCCATGCCGAAGATTGTTAAGTCACCACAAGAGGCAGCAAAGTCACCATTGCAGGATCATCCCAACCTAATAGAGTCCCTTCATCTAGAGCCATTCTGCATAGCTACAATGTCGTGGAACAACTCAATCGAACACCAACACACATCTCCATCATGGAGTTGTTAAAAATATCATTAGCCCATAAAAAGATCCTTGAGGAAGCATTAGCCTCATCCATCATCCCCGCAGATCTTGATGCGGACCAATTCCAAGCTATGGTCAGGAATATCATAACACCTACTCTCCTTACATTCTCTGACCAAGATTTCCTTGCCCAACCATCTCACAACCGTGCACTTCATTTGGAAACCATTGTAAACAAGAGCAAAATCAAAAGGGTCCTGGTGGATGGGGGTATAGGTTTGAACATCTGCTCTCTCAGCCTAAACAAACAGTTGAAAAAATTAGAAGATTCCATCGACAAAGGTAAAGGCATCACGATAAGAGCATATGATGACCAAGAAAGAGTGTCTCAGGGCATGATTAAAATCCCTATTCAAGTAGGGCCAACACTCATGGAAACCACCTGTCAGGTCCTGGACCTTGACTTGCCATACAACATCCTCCTGGGACACCCATGGATCCATGCAATGAAAGCTGTAGCATCAACCTTCCACCAATGTGTGAAATTTACACATAATGGACAAGAGGTTACCATTCATGGAGATCCCGAACCGTTCTCATATTGCAAAAATATTGAGGCCAAATATTACAAAATCCCCCAAGTGCCAAAGAATGATGAAGGCCCATCCACACCATACATCGACCCCGCCACTCTCGTGTCCACTTCTGCGACAGAGACACCCCCCATTCCCACCATCTCTGACATCAAGCTCATCATCCAGGAAGACGGTTGTGGAATCTATAAGCTTCCTAACAATGCTTTTCTGATAGGATAGTTACCACAATCTCCTAGATCATGAGGACGCCCACAAGAAAACCAAGCTTCCACATCATGAATGTCTCCTGAAGACTATCCTGAATTCACAAGCTGGGGAGACCTTGGTCGAGAGGTTATTGAAGCAGATCCATCTCACATGTTGTACCAAGATGAAAGACCGACACCTAAACTACCAATGGATGAGACAAGCAAGGGCCTACAAATGATGCTTGCAATGGGTTATGACAGAAACTAGAGATTGGGACAAAATGACAATACCTATCATGCCGGAGACGCGACCCATAACAAATCTTGGTCTTGGATGTACCCCTCTGAGAATAACCATATGAGGCTGAGGTCCTCCAGTTAGAGCCGCTAATGTCTCTCCTCAACCAGTGCTAGTACAAGTACACTCACCAATAGTCACAGGTAGCAACACACATAACTTCATAACTGAGCCCTATATTAATAGCGATGATGAAGACACCATATCCAATCTCCCTAGGTTGTTTGAAGATACCACCCTGTGTATGATTAACACCCTCTCCTTCGAAACCGATCATCCAAAACATGAGATCTACCTAGTCTACCCCCAACTGATCGACTATGACCAACGAGGACCACCAGTTCTTGATACATTCAAAAACAATGAGGCACTCTCAGAATTCATGGGATTGAGGGATAACATTCGAGATGGAGACCATAAGGCAGGGTTTATAATGGAGTTAGACACACAGGCTTATTACGGGGAAATGATTAAATCCTTCAGTCACAAAAGTGAGCAACTAAGAATCATATCCAAGTCCTTGAGTGAAAACCACACTATGGCACTCTCTGACAAGAAAATCATAAAAAGAAAGGATGTATCGAATGGTGAAAACCTCTCTGAGGTGCCCGAGGATGAAGGATTCAATCTTCCCTTAAGATCTATTCATCAAGAGAAGTTAGCAGTCTTGGCCAAAAAGTGCAATCCAGTCAACATAGGAATAGAGGAGGCCCTGCATATCACATTCTATGCGGAATCACTATTATCAAAAGAACAAGAACTCCTAGCAGCATTCCTAAAAGAAAGACAAATAAATTTCACATGGAGTTATGCTGACATGCCAGGGCTAGATCCAAAAACTATGGTTCATCATTTAGTAGTGTATCTAGAGGCAAAACTAGTCAAACAAAAGCTTCAGAAAATGCATCCTCAAATTGCTCTGTTGGTCAAAATGGAACTCAAAAAGTTGTTAGATGTAGGATTTATTTGACCAATCGATTATCCATAATGGGTGTCAAATTTGGTACCTGTGTCAAAACCTAACGGAGCCATCAGAATCTGTACGGACTTCAGATATTTGAACAAGGCATGTCCCAAGGATGATTTCCTACTTCCTAACATTGACACGATAGTAGACATGACAGCAGGACATGAGATGCTATCATTAATGGACAGATTTTCAGGATATAACCAGATCATGATAGCAAAAGAGGACCAACACAAGACAACTTTCACTTGTCCATGGGGGAACTACTGCTAGAACATGATGCCATTTGGTCTAAAGAATGCAGGAGCAACCTATCAAAGGGCCATGACACTAATATTCCATGAAATGATTCACCAAATAGTCAAAGACTATGTCGATGATATTCTAGCTAAGTCAAGAAAGAGACAAGATCATATAGCAACCCTAAGTGCTATCTTTGATAGACTGGAGGAATACAAAGTTAGATTAAACCCTAAGAAGTGCGTCTTTTGTGTACAATCAAGTAAACTGCTAGGATACATAGTCTCCATGAGGGGTATTGAGGTGGATCCAGGAAAAGTAAAAGCAATCCTCGAGATGGAAGCACCGAAAACATTAAAACAACTGAGAAGCCTCCAAGGCCGACTTCAATCCATTCGATGATTTATAGCACAACTGGCAGACAAGCAGAACCCATACTCTCACCTACTCCACAAGGGGGTAGCGTACAAATGGGATGCAAAATGTGAAGAAGCATTCAACAAAATCAAGGAATACCTACTGACACCACTAGTGTTAATGCCACCTATCTCGAGAAACTCATTGATCTTATATGTGTCAGCAACAGTAGCAGCCCTTGGAGCTCTCTTGGCTCAGCATGATGAAAATGGAACAGAGAGGGCCATCTACTATATTAGCAAGACAATGGTTGGTCATGAGCTAAATTACTTGTTCATCAAGAAAGCTTGCCTCACAGTATTGTTTGCATCCCAAAAATTCAGACATTACATGCTGGCACACAAGATAAATCTCATTGCGAAAATTGATCCCTTCAAGTATCTCTTATCCAAGGCAATGATCACGGGTAGAACGGCAAAGTGGGTAATGATATTATCAGAGTATGACATCGAGTATGTAGAGACAAAAGTTATCAAGGTACAAGTCATTGTGGATCAACTAGTAGAAGCACCTATGTATTCTGAGAATCCTCTTGTCTCAGAATTCCCAGATGAGTCTATTTTTAACCTCAACGTAACTGACCATTGGAAACTATACTTCAATGGGTCATACACACAACATGGATCAGGAATTAGTATCTTCTTCATCACCCCACAAGGGGATTGCATACAAAAATCATACAAATTGGCATTTCCTTGCACCAACAACATAGCGGAATACGAGGCTTTTACTATAGGTCTCAGGACAGTAGTGCAATGGAACATTATAGCTCTTAAGGTGTATGGAGACTCTCAGTTGATTATAAATCAAGTCAATAATGAATATCAGACTAAGGATGACAAGCTTACTCCATATAAGAAACTGGTGGAGACTTTAAAGGAATCCTTCATTGACATAACATTTGAGCATATTCCAAGAACCAACAACAGAGCAGTTGACGCCATGGCTACAATTGGGTCCTTATTAGACATCCCTCATAATGTACTGAAATATGAATTTCTAATCGAGCAACTTCTCGTTCCCACATTCGAGGTACTAGAATCGGAATATGTGTGTGAAATCGTTGGTCTTGGCAATCCTTGGTATCATGACATCTATACATATCTTCGAATAGGAGTCATACCTGCTGACCTACCATCGAGCCTAAAATGAACCTTTATTAAAAAGGCATCCATATTTGTGATCCTAGGTGATACCTTATACCGTAGAAGCATAAAGGGTACCTTACTACGCTGTCTAAATGCTGAGGAGGCATTAACAGCTCTAACTGAGGTTCATAACGGTATCTGTGGCTCACACTCGAGTGGAATGACCATCGCCAAGAAAATATTGAGGTTGGGGTATTACTGGCCCACAATGGAAAGAGAAGCACATGACCATGCTAAGAGGTATATACAATGTCAGCAGCATGGGGACCTCATCCATGCTCCAGCTCAAGAGCTTCACCCGATCGTCACACCATGGCCCTTCTCACAATGGGGACTCGATCTCATTGGAAAAATCACACCCACCTCATCCAATGGCCATAAATTCATCATAACTGCAACTAAGTACTTCACAAAGTGGGTGGAAGCCATACCCATGACATATATCACTAGGAGGCAGATCTCAAAATTTATCCTGAACTATCTCATTTGTTGTTACGGTGTCCCACAAGCCATTATTTTAGATAATGGCACACCATTCAAGAACTAGGAGGTTTGCGACTTGTGTGAGAAATTCAAAATCCAGCATCACTTTTTCACCCTGTACTATCCCCAAGGCAATGGCCAAGTAGAAGCCATGAACAAAACCATCCTCAAAATCCTTAAGAAAATATTCAATGATGCAGGTCGTGACTGACACTTGTAGCTTAATCTCGCCCTCTAGGCTTATCGAACTAGCATCCACACACCCACTGGTGCCACCCCCTTCTCCTTCGTCTAATGATCAGAAGTCGTACTCCCCATTGAGATTGAGCTCCCATCCCTCAGAATATCATTGCAAAACCTCATCACTGATGAGGACTACCAGGTGTCAAGATTAAATGAGTTGGAGCTACTAGATGAGAGATGCATAGACACTTTGAACCATCTGCAAGTCTACCAGAATAGACTCAAACGAAGCTACAACAAGAAGATCAGAAGCAGGACTTTCCAAGTTAGAGAACTAGTCTTAAAAGAAAATTAGAAGAATATCCTGAATCCCAACAGCAAAGGCAAGTTCGAACCTAATTGGTTAGGACCTTTCATCATCACAGCAAGTTATCAATTAGGGGCATATGGAGCCCATGAATAGCTCGCATCTCAAAAAAATTTATGCCTAAATCCTTCAAGGTATAGAACCCAAAAAATCCAAAAAAAATTAGAAAAAGTCCTAAAAAAATGGTTACTTTGGCAAAAAAACTGGCAAACAGGTGTCTTGGTAACAATAAAAAAATCAAAAAAGAAAAAATCCAAAAAAAATTAGGAAATGGATCAAAAAAATCATCCTCTAGTGAAAACCACTATGGTGGCACTTTGGGCAAGTACCTCGGTGAAAACCTGGCAAATAGGCACCTTGTGTAAATAAGCACTTTCCATCCACCGAGACCTTTATGGCTTGATCTGCATCACTCATCCATATCGCTCCCATCATCCATCGCATTCAGGTCTCCATCCATCACACATCCACTCACATCCACACCATAGCTTGGTCTTGTGTTCGTATCATGATCCCTCCTAGAACTACTCGGCCCACCCTCAAGGTCAGTCTATCCCACCTTTATCAGAGTAGTCTATTGCATCACACTGGGGGCATGTTCTCGTCAGATCGGATTCGTGTAGATTTTAAAGTCCTCAAAATTAGAAAATCCAAAAACATCAAAAAATCAAAAAATCCAAAAACATTCAAAGCATATCAAAATCCAAAAACAGGTCAAAAAATCATCAAAATCTCAAAAACAAGGTCATCTTGTTGAACTACATCGTCTCTGAGCTTGAACGTAGGCAAGGTTGATATTTGATCATCCCTCGAGACATTTAGGTCAGTCCTATAGGAATCCGTCACAATAAGCTGACATCTCATCATGTATATCATCATCTGTAAATTGGTCAAGTCGTCAGTCGAACTACGTGGTCTCTACGTGTATAACGTAGGTAAGGCTAATATGTCAATCAGCCCCCGAGGCCCCTAGGATAGGTCTTTAGGTTAGTCTCTTGGTCAAAATCTCAGAAAACCCAAAAAATTTGGAAAATCAAAAATCAAAACATTTGTAAAACCTCAAAAAATACCAAAAATAGCCTCAAAACATTTCAAAAACATCAAAAACATCCAAATATTTGAAAAAATCCATCCACCTCATCTCACTTGCACCCGTAATAACACCATTCATAATAAACTGATCGTCGCTCTCAATCTTTAGTAAAACAATTGAAAACAAGTCTAGCAGGTTTAAAAGTAGAACTCAAAAGTGTCAAGTCTTATGTCTAAATCAGTAAGTAAGCAAGTTGGTTATCTCTTCATATCGGTAACACATCATCTAAATTTGTCCCATATCAATCATCCCTTATAAACGAAATGATGTGCCACCATCCACTAACATGTCCTAGGATGCATCCTTCCTACAATGGGCATTATCTTTTGGCAATAAGTTTCAGTTATCATCTTACAAAAACACATCCTTTTTCTGTTAGCGGTATTAAAGAGCATCGGTTTGTTTGTCTACTTGGTCTTTATCTTTTGACTTATCTTATTTGCACTCATTCCAAGGACTTCTCGATGATATCCCAAAATAGCATATTTAGAGAAATAGGAATGGGGCAATGATCATTATCATTTGTCTGTTGTGCTTGTTGGATGTTCTTGCAATATAACCTCAGTGAATACTTGCTTTGTTAGGCATATATGGAAGAGGTCTAGGACAACTTGTTGACTATTACAGGGATAGGTTTACCTTTCTGTGTTTTGGTCTGAGATGTCTGAAACTTCCAAAATATATCCTAGCAAGGTTTTCGTATGTCAGGTGTGAACAAGAATACTCCAGCCTGATTGTCGAGTCAAAGTCCATCACACTGGGCACAACACCATCCTGGTTTTCTATACCTTGATGCATCGTACCACGTGTGTTATCAAACATAAGAAAATTTGGCCCTTTGAAAATCCCAATTCCTCGGCAAGTAATCATCATCATCATCATCATCATCATCATCTACATTTGTGTCATCATGCATCTTGTTGAAATGAATTCTTCTTGTCTTACTAACCACAAGGTACTATGATAGTTACTCATCATCACCATCATCACCATCGATCCTGCATCCACACATTATTAGCACATTTACATAAGCACATCATATAGACATCATTTGCACATTGCATTACATATCATATAGGAAACATCGCATTGCACCCATTACATCTCATGACATTACATTGATCATTGCATAAGCATTCATTTGCATTTCATAAATCATCACATAGCATGAACGGAAGTATCTCATAATCATTATAATCATAAACAATAGGAATATAAGCATTCAATTCATTAGGCATACATGTCATCGTATTAACATATCACTACATCACATACATCATCATATCACATCCATCCATAAATCATCTCATTTATAAGCATTTCTACACATCATTGCATATACCATAAATCAAATCATTTCACATATTGCATTGGCATAAAATAAGTCATCATATAGTTAAACATCATTGCACATCATATCATAGGTCATAATCAATTGCATAAACATCATTCTAAATAAATGCATCCATAACATATAAAAGAAGAATCATACATGTATAAATAAAGGAGTACACATGGCATCGCATCAAAATCAGATCATATATATATCATATCATCAATATCACTGTCATAGTACAAGAATAATAATCAGATCATTGTACAAGTATGTCAATCAGTAAAAAATGCCCATCGGGGCTATAAAAAATGAGCCCATAAGGCACCAAAAATGTGTATCATCTGAATCATGGCCGATCTCTATGAATGCTACCCTCACCCCTGTCACCGTGACCCTCTGGTAGTCTCTGGCTGACCCGCTCTGAGTAATCAGGGACCCAGTTTGCTCTAGGTACATGGTCGTGGTAGGCCCGACAGTAGTACTCTATCTCTCAGATAGCCTCCCTGTAAGACCGTACTAGTACTATACCCTGGGAGGAGGTTGAGGCTATCATACTCTCAATTTGTTGTCTGTGGCCTAGCTCTGTAGCTTCCTGTAGCTCTGCAGCCTGTCGCTGCTGTACAACCTGATCTCTCTCCACTTTGAGCTGCTCTCTCTTAGCCTGTGCCTAGTCCCTCTCAGCCATCACTACCTATACATGTTCCTATAACTATAAAATCAAGGCATCCCATGCGTCTGCCTGCCCTGCTGGTTGTGCCCGTGGCTGTACATGAACCTGGTCCTCACCCTCATCTCGTGGTGGTGGGACTGGTGGATCCTGCTGCTAGTCCTGCATAGGAACATATCCCTAACCTGGCAGAATTGGGGGCACCAATGGTGGGTCCTGCCGAATCTTGACCCTAGGTGCTCGTCCTCATCCTCGTCCTCTCGCTCTGCCTTTGACCCTGTATGCCTATGGATCCTCACCTAGAATGGTCAGCCGAAGAGGAGGTTTGAACCAATCTCTGTAGGCATGTGTAGTCCCTGGGTCTGCCAAGCCCTGATCGTAGGCCCAAGGTTGGGCCATCAGCTGCTGAGAGCTGTCAACTGTCTCCGTGGTAAGAATGTCGGGCCCCCATGATGTCTGTATCAAGCTCTGAGTAAAGACGGCCACATAACCGTCATCAGGCCGATCTTATGGCTCCCCAAACTGATGCTGCACATGCCCTAACAAGTATCACTCGATCATCGTGTGCTCTTGGCCCTGCATGTATCTATACTGCCGACAGTAGAAGAGCTGTGTAGCATTGTCAGCCCATCCAGGCTGGCCGAGGTATGGTCTCCAAGTGAACACAAGCATCTCATCTATGACCCACCTCCAGTAGGGGATCCCATGCTCGCCAGTGTGTGTGAATGACACACCCCCTCTATATCGTGCCACCAGGGCATCCTCTGCCCCCATCAGAACTGGAACCACTCGTGGACATAGTACAAAAATGTGTTACCATTCCCAAACATGCAGAAGTGTCACGCCAGCCCCCAACGCTCTACCATCCACGTATGCATACTCATGCAAATCCCTGTAGAGTGAAGCCAGGAGGACGGGTCCCCATGCAAATCAAATCGGCCTGTCCCAGACCATCATCTCCCAGTAGTATCCCCAACCCAGACTGAAGTACCACCCTTGTCGGTCTAGGGAAACCAAACTTGAAATAATCGCCACAATCGCCCAACGAAAGGGAGGTGCTATGACCCTGTACCTCTCCAGCTCAATCTACCCCTCGCAGTAAATAATGCCACACATGGCGAGGACTTGGGTGCAGCAATCGCGTCCCTCCTCCATATCATAGATCAACTAGTGGCCATGATTGGGCAATCATAGTATGCGCCAAACGTCCTCCAATGTGATGGTTGCCTCACTAGTGGGAAGATGAAACGAAGAGGTCTCACTGTGCCACCTCTCGGCCAGCGCTGACAACATCCCTAGTTGTGTGCGCACGGGTGCTACGTATGCAATATGCCATAGGTTGGTGACTCCCAGTCAGTCGTGATCTATGTCGCTCAAGTCCCATAGGATGCTCACCAAATCCTGCGACTAGTGCTCCCACGAATAAAGCTCACTGGGCCCGTCCTACATCAGAGAAAGTCAGCATGTTAAAATTTTTAAAAAATTCCTGACCAAACGCTCCAAACTCGTTTCCAATGGCACAGTTTGAGTTTTCTCAAACTTCGACACTGGACCCAAAATTTTGTTAAATAGAGCCGCCGCCGCGCACTTTAGCCCTCAGCATCGCACTTTTCATGAAAAGGGCAGTGCCGCCGCACACTTTTCCAAACTGGCTCATCGAGTCCGAGCCGAGCCTGATCCCAGTGGTGGAGTTTTTAAACTCCAAATTGCACTACTACGGCGCTAAACAGCACCGCTACGGTGCAAAAAGGCTAAAAGTGATGCACTTTAAACACCGAGTGGTGCTATAATAGCGCCGCTGGAGGTGAGCTCATCTTTAAACAGGTAATAAATGTGTTAAAATGAAAAAACGAAGCATCAGTTAGGGTCACATACCAGAGCACTGATGCTAAGTGGCTGCTGGTAGGTCCGAACTCGGTCAGAAATGTGTAGAGGAAGCTGTCGTTACACCATATCATCAAGGGGTCAGAGCTCGAATCTCAAGGTTTGCTAGTGGAGGTGTGAGAAAAATGAATTGAAAGTGACCCCTCGGGCCCCTTTTTAACCTAAAAATTAGGGTTTTTTAGCCCTAATTGGCTGTCCTGCTAGGGTTTCAGTCCCTCGAACCTGTTTTCATCCATTTGAGGCTTGTTTTTCATTGTTTTATTGCATTTAGACATGTTTTAGCCTCCCAGACCCCTTCTAGATCTGTCGGGCACCTTGTCACCTTTTTTCACGAGATCACCCAAAAAAATTAAAATTTTCGTTTGATCTCTCGAGGGGGCATTATAATGGCATGTTTTCTCTCGCCATGTAGCAGTGGGGCAAGTTTCCAAATATCAATTTTTTTGGCTTTGATCGAGATCATTGATTCTTTGAACCAATGCAACGAATGCATTGGTTCAAAGAGGGGCAAAATGTAGACATAAAAAATATACTGATTGACATCGTGCACTTGATCCTGACTTACTAACATCATTTTTTCCTAAATCATCCCTCGGTCTAACTATTTAATCAAATTCCCTTATTTGATTAAATTCATCAATATTCGTCTCTTAATTAAATAAATCATTTTGTCTAATTAAGTCACTTTCCCTCGTTAATTAAATCAATCTATCTGATCTAATTATCCCTATTTAATTAAATAATCAATTTATTTGATTAAATCTCTAAAGTCTATCCATTAAATTAAATAAATTAAAACTTTATTTGATTTAATCTAACACCATCTCTTTTAATTAAATAAATCAAAATCTTTATTTAATTAGCCTCTTATCATATTCCTCTCTTATTTAAATAAATCCATAAATCTAAGTCAAATAAGTCACATCATCTAATCTCCTATTAAATTAATTAATTGATTAATTTAATCTAATCTCATGTCACATCCTCTAGATAATGCAAGTTGCATATGAAAATAGATTTAATTCATTTATTAAATCCCTATTTTCCCTCACATGGCATCTTTTGGAATATTCTCTCAATTTGAATTCAAAAGTTCCAAGTCAACATGTACATCCAACAAGGCATTTAAAATCTCTTACATGTCCTTTGCCTTGATCCAAGTGGCATTTATTGCATTTTCCCTTCCCTCTTACATGTCATTTCAACAAATTTGAATTTCAAATATTGACATTTGTTGGCACAAACCCTAAATCTTGCACAACCATCATCCATTCATAGATTGACAAGTGGCACCATATCATTGGGTGAATGTTAGTCCCACATTGCTCAAATTTGGGCATTCATCCATCTTGAAATCCTATAAATGAAGAGCTCCTCTCCTCATTTTATCATCCATAATTTGAGTAAAGTTACCATGCTCAAATATATATCAAGTTTCACACCATTGAGTTCTTAGCTAGGTTCTTTTGTAGATTTGGCTTGGAGTCCTCATCATTCATCATCAAAAGTGGATCAAATCTCTTCATCAAGTCTACATATCGAAGCTTGCAATCATAGGAATTGGGAAAGGGCCAATTTTCACATCAAATTGGCACCAATTCCCCCATGGGATCAAGTGTTTGCTATTTAAATTAGGATTTCATCTTTGATTTATCATTTTTATTGTGTTCTTTCTTATTTTCTTTCCTATTTTGAAGTTGCAAATGGATTTCATGGGGAATCCTTCTTTTGGCTTGTAATTCCTTGACTAACTCATTTATTCATGTTGTTTTGCAAGTACTAGGAAAAGGGTTTGCACAATTTCATGTCATTTAACATACATTATACATTATGATCATCTTGTGTTTATTTATATGAGTTGACTTTAATATTTTTATATGAGCTAACATTAATATTTTTTTTAGATACATTTTCATACATTTTTTAAATTTTAGACTAGTTCTAGATATATCTAGCATTTCATATGAATTTAATATACTTTGATTAAATGTGCTCACGTACATGTTCATTATGATGATTAGATGCACTCACATATATATGTTATCTACATTTTCAAATATATATTGTAAATTATCACCTAGAATCAAATTGCATATATTTAGATGGCATTGTTGAATGAAGTTTAGATCATATTCATAATAAAGTAAGGGCCTAATTTTTACTATTTTCCAGTTCTAGCAAATATTCATCACTAAACATAAATCTATACTTGACATATATAAAATGTATAATATAAAATTGGAACAATATAAAATGTGATTTATAAGACACAATTTGTATAAGATTAAATTGGAACAATATAAAATAGGATTTATAAGTTCATTGAAGTTCATACATCAAAGAAATATATAGCATATTGATGTTTAATATAACTATAACATGATGAAACATATGTGCATATAAATACAATTATCTTATCCACTTTTATTTCAATACTATAAATTGATATTTATAGAATTTATATGATGGAATTTTTTAGAGTGACAATCATGGTAGATTGACTTGATGGGAACCTACAAAAATAATTAATGTAAGTAAAGTAACTATATGTTTTGAGAGTCATTTAAATCTAATTCATGTGAGAAAAGAACAATTTACTAAAAGTAATAAAATTGGATCTTACAAACTCCTTACAAATTTAAATGATGTTTTCCATATGAAAAATTATCTACTATATTAATTATCATGAGTTGTTCAATGCAAAAGTACTAGCCACCAATGCCATCTAGTTGTGGGAGACCTAAAACAAAAATGATTAAATATAATTAAGAAAATGCTTAAGGGGGTACTCAACGAATTGATTTAAGGGTACAAAATCTATGATGACTTAATGGGACCTAAGAGGATATGGCTTAAAGGGGTCCTAAGAGGTTGGCTTAAGGGTAGTTAAGATAATGACTTAATGGGATGCAAGAGGATGGATTAAGGGGACCTAATAGGATATGGCTTAAGGGTTCCTAAAAGGATGGCTTAAGGGGAGTTAAGAGAATGACTTGATGGGATACAAGAGGATGGATTAAGGGTACCTAAGAGGATATGGCTTAAGGGGTCCTAAGAGGATGGCTAAAGGGGACTTAAGAGAATGACTTAAGGGGATGCATGAGGGTGGATTAAGGGGACCTAAGAGGATATGGTTTAAGTGTTCCTAAGAGGATGGATTAAGGGGAGTTAACATAATGACTTAAGGGGATACAAGAGGGTGGATTAAGGGGACCTAAGAGGATATGGATTAAGGGATCCTAAGAGGATAGCTTAAGGGGAGTTAAAAAAGTGACATAAGGAGATGCAAGACGATGTATTTAGGTTAGCTCAACCTAAACCTTATCCCTCAACCATAAACAATATACCTCAACCCTAGGATCTAAATCTAATTGGATGAATTCTCAACCCTAAACCCTAAACCCTATCCCTCAACCCTAGGACCCAAATCCTAGGGTATGAACCCTTAATCCTCAAACCATAATATATTTTTTATTATAAGCATCTTGTCAACCATAAACCCTAAACCATATCCCTCAAACCTAGGACCTAAATCCCATGTGATGAACCCTCAACCCTCAATCCATAAAAGACCTTTTATTCTAAGTATCTTGTCAATCCTAAACCCTAAATTATATCCCTCAACCCTAGGACCTAAAGCCTAGTGGATGAGCCTTTAACCATTAACCCATAATAGATTTGTTATTCTAATCTTCCTTTTCAACCCTAAACCCTAAACCCTAAACCATGTCCCTCAATCCTAGAACCTAAATCCTAGGGGATGAACCCTTAACCCTCAACCCATTATAGATTTGTTATTATAAGCATCTTGTCAACCCTAAACCAAAAACCCTAAACCATATCCCTCAAACCTAAGATAGGTAAATCCCATGGGATGAACCCTCAACCTATAACATACTTGTTATTCTAAGCATCTTTCCAACCCTAAACGCTAAAGTATATCACTCAACCTTATTACCTAAAGTCTATGGGATAAACCTTTAACCCTTAACCCATAATAGATTTTTTATTCTAATAATATATTCAACCCTAAACCCTAAGCCCTAAACTCTAAACCATAAACCATATCCATCAATCCTATGACCTAAATCCAAGGAGATTAACCCTTAACCCTCAACCCATAATATATTGTTTATTCTAAGCATCTTTTCAACCATAAACCTTAAACCCTAAAGTATATCCCTTAACCCTAGGACCTAAAGCCTAGGGGATGATCCTTTAATCCTTAATCCATAATATATATTTTTATTCTAAGAATCTTGTCAACCCAAAACCCTAAACCCTAAACCCTAAACCATATCCATCGATCCTAGCACCTAAATCCTAGGGTATGAACCCTTAACCATCAACCCATAATATATTTGTCATTCTAAGAATCTTGTCAACCCTAAACCTTAAACCCTAAATTATATCCCTCAGCCCTAGGTCCTAAAACCTAGGGGGTAAACCTTTAACCCTTAACCCATAATAGATTTGTTATTTTGAGCATCTTGTCAACCCTAAACCCTAAACCATATCCTCAATCCTAGGACCTAAAGCTTAGGGGATGAACCCTTAAGCCTCAACCCATAATAGATTTGTTATTCTAAGAATCTTGTCAACTCTAAACCCTAAACCCTAAAGTATATCCCTTAACCCTAGGACCTAAATCCTTGTGGATGGACCTTAAACCCTTAACCCATAATAGATTTGTTATTCTAAGCCTCTTGTTAACCCTAAACCATAAACCATGTCCATCAACCCTAGGATGTAAATCCCAAGGTATGAACCCTCAACCCTCAATCCTATACCATATACCCTCTTGATCCCAAAACCCAAGAGGGGAGAGATGTGAGATGATGGGGAAGACAGTAGGTAGATGATGACTTAAAGGGTCCAAAGAGGATGGATTAAGGGGACTTAAGAGAATGACTTAAGGGTACCTAAGAGGATATGACTTAAGGGGTCCTAAGAGGATGGCTTAAGGGGAGTTAAGATAATGACTTAAAGGGATGCAAGAGGATGGATTAAGGGCTTGACCTAAGAGGATATTGCTTAATGGGTTCTAAGAGGATGGCTTAAGGGGAGTTAAGAGAGTGACTTAAGGGGATGCAAGAGGATGGATGAAGGGTAGACAAAAGGATGGCTTAAGGGGTCCTAAGAGAATTGCTTAAAAGGATATGCAATCAATTATAATTTTTTTATAAAATGACAATGAATTATTTAGTTTTATATTTTGAGTATCAATTAAATATATAGAACTATATAGTTACCTATATCTAGATTCAAATTCCATTGCAATATATATGCATGTCCTCTCTTTTTTGTAATGCATCAGAGACCTGAAACAAAAAATGATTTAAAACTATAATTAGGAAATTACTTAAGACTAACATAAGAACATGGCTTAAGGGGAGATAGACATGAGCCTTGAATCTAAGTTATGTGATAAATTTTAATTGTATATAGGCTATCAATTAAGTATATATAAAAATATATACTTACCTGTATTTATTTATTTCATTATACCATTTGCATCCTCTCTTTTTTGTAATGCATCTATGATTGTCTCATGATCATCCATTGAAAGTGTCCATAAAAATTTATTAGTGGGTATCCCTTGATATCTAACTAGTTTCATATTGGTTACCAAAATAAAATGTGAGTAATGTATAATCTTCTTGTGTCTTCATAGTCTTCAAATGCAAGAAAACCATTCTTTCTTATTAGATATTTTTGAAGCCAGGAGCCAACAACAACCACAAAACTAGTTGGATACTCAAAGTTGTCATCATACACTCTAGGATGTACCAAATTATATTTTCGCTCATCATATATAGCTAGCCAATATTATATCTTCTCTTCATTCCCCTCAGGTGCAACAACAACATACACATGTCCTACAAAAAAAAAAATTCAATAAAGAGTGACATATATTTAGTTCACATATAAAAATGCATACATATAAAATTATATATATTAAAAAATAATGTAATAAAAAAATTGAATTCAATTTAATGTACCTTCTTGTACAAGGTCTGAAACACGGTCATAATCATCTGATGCAAACACTTGATTATCTTCTTCAATTTTTGGTCCATGTTGATCATGTGTTGATGTAGCTTTTAAGGCTCTTTGTTTCCATTATTTGACCCATTCTATATTTTCACATGCCTCCCAATCACTTGGAACACAAAATTGAAAAAAACATGCAAGCTCCCTTGTCCATGTGTTTGCATTCAAACTCTTAAACGAATACCATTTTTCTGATCCATTAATTGCTTTAGAATCTTGTCGAGTAAGAATATTATTTTCTTCAACTAACCAAAAGAAGTGTCGAATTAATGAGATCTCACTTGTTCCTATAGATAATTTTGTATTGCACTAATCTACAATTGCACACACATCTTTGAATTTCACCGCATCCTCAAATTTTAGTCGCTCTGTAGTAAGAGTTTTTTTCACACATGCACCTACTCCATCATGTTCTCCTTTACCATTTCTATCTTCGAAAAAACTCCACATGTTTTGGATATTATTTTCCATATGAGCTCTACATAACCGATAAAGCATTCTAGCATTCTTGAATTGACCCGTGCAATTATCTAACCATATGAGATGTTCTCTCATTTGAATTCCTCTCTCTTTTAATTTTTTATAAAATATATTAAAATGATATTGAACAAACTCAAATGAGTAATCGATTACCACTCACATAAAAATGGTACTCTCAAAAAAATTATATTATCTTCTCTACTATCATTTGCATGTCTATATACAATATGAACAAATATGGCTACTTGCATTGAATTATAATATTGGGATTGAATTTCTTCTTATGGAGCAAGAGTATAGTTTTCTACAAAATCAACAACTCATAATATAGTTCCAACTGGAAATATTTTTTTACATGTACAAAATTCACCATCAAGCCAACAAACATATTGAGAGTGTTTGACATATTTAGCTACAATATTATCTTTAAATTCTCTAATAAATGCATGTACTCTAATTTTTTCTACGATTAGCTCACAACGTTTTGCAAATTTTCCGTTCTTTAAAGAATACTCATCATTTTTTAATTTTTTAACATCCACTATGTTGACCCCTTTGACATTGGATGAGTTTGGAATTTCCGCCAATATGGGCTTTCACCTTGATGCATATTTGAAAGGAATATAATTTTGGTTGATATTTAATGACATTTGGTCATCATTGTCATTCTACTGAGGTAGCTAAGTTCATCAAAGTCATATACAATGGTATTTGTAGTTTTAATATGCAAAGTGATAAAAGGTATAAATTTAGGTTGTTTCTATTGGTAACCTACCTAGCAAGTCATAGGTGCTTAAGGAAAGGTTTGAAGGAAGATTATAACGTTGTTTTCACTAGCCCTTTCTAGGGCATATTGATTCAACAAGGAAACATTGTATAATGTGGAAATCAATGTATATCAAGCATTACGCAAAGTTGTGAACTTGGTTATGCAGTAGTGAATTTAGGGTTTTATTTTATGATATGCAATGACATGTTTCAAGGCTTTGATAGTAGCAAACTTGCAGTGGTTATGAATAGATGGATTTTTTTGTGGTTTTTATAGATGAGATTTGTAAGTTTTTGCAGTTGATTCTTCTCAAGGTTTAAGGTATGGCTATATTGCTTTTTACTAGGTTGATGATTGCTATTTATATGAGATGCTCAAGTTCAACATTTGGTTAGATAGTGAAAAAGAAAAGCTTGAGATAGCAAGATTCATATTGTTTCATTTTCTTTGATTATGTTGTTCTAAAAAAGAGGTTTCTCTCAAAACCCTATATTGTTCAGTCACCTGTTAAAATGTATCTTTGAATATGTAATAGTCTGAATCTTATGCTTTAAAGAAATTGCTGCAAAAGAACAACAAATAGTTAATATATTTTTTTTTTCTAGGTTTCAAATGTAATGAAGCCTATAGGACACAAGATATGTTAAGGAAAAAAACTACCATGAGCATTAGAGAAACAGAGTAACCCTCTGTCCTTTACTCTTTATCTTGATTATTGATCAATGTTAGTGAGACATCATTATGCCAGTGAGGTAGTTGATAACTTGAAAATTTAGTGAGGTTGTAGTAACCTTAAACTTGCCAATAAGGCATATTTTTGTAGCCAGTGAGGCTTTGTAATCAATGGGTTTTGATAATCTAGTGAGGCAATTTATTGAGTGTTTTTTTATTCCTATGAGGGTTTTCCACTAATGAAAAATAATGTTTTATGATTCCTTTGTGGTCCATGTGATTATTATGTTTCATGCAATTTGGTCTTGTTGTTGTGCAAACCCCAACCTTGGTACCTGCAAAACAACAAGAATAAACAAGTTAGACAAGTGATTGCAAGCTAAAAAAAGGATTGCCCATGAAATCCATTTACAACTTCAAACTAGGAAAGAAAATAACAAAGAACACAATGAAAATGATAAAACAAAGATTAGATCCTAATTAGATGTGCAAACTCATGATCCCATGGGGGAATTGGTGCCAATTTGATGTGAAAATTGGCCCTTTCCCAATTCCTATGATGCAAGCTTGATGTGTTGAAGATGATTGGCCCACTTTGTTGGTGAAGAATGAGAACTCCAAGCCAAAATCTGCAAAAACCTAGCTATGACTCAATGATAATGGATAAAATTCAAGAGATATTTGAGCATGGTAACTTTTCCTAGATTGTGGATGTTGAAATGAGGATATGAGCTCTTTATTTATAGAATTCCAAGATGGATGAATGTCCAAATTTGAGCAATGTGGGAATAACATTCATCCAATGGTATGATGCCACTTGTCAATCTATGAATGGATGAAGGATGTGCAAGATTTGGGGTTTGTTCCAATAAATGCATAATTTTGAATTTCAAATTTGTTTAAATGACATGTAAGAGGTAAGGGAAAATGCAATAAATGCCACTTGGATCAAGGAAAAGGACATGTAAGATGAATTTATTTCCTTGTTGGATGTACATGTTGACTTGGAATTTTTGAGTTCAAATTGAGAGCATATTCCAAAAGATGCCTTGTGAGGAAAATAGAGATTTAATAAATGAATTAAATCTATTTTCATGTGCAACTTGCATTATCTAGAGGATGTGACATGAGATGAGATTAAATTAATCAAGGGGTAATTAATTTAATGAGAAAGGTTAGATGATGTGACCTATTTGACTCAAATTTATGGATTTATTTAAATCAAATAAGAGAGGCATATGATAAGAGGTTAATTACATAAAGATTCTAATTTATTTAATTAAAAGAGATGGTGTTAGATTAAATCAAATAATGTTTTAATTTATTTAATTTAATGGATAAACTTTAGAGATTTAATCAAATAAATTGATTATATAATTAAATAGGGATAATTAGATCAGATGGATTGATTTAATTAACAAAAGAGATGACTTGATTAAATAAAATGATTTATTTAATTAAGGGAGAAATATTGATGAATTTAATCAGATAAGGAGATTTGATTAAATGGTTAGACCGAGGGGTGATTCAGGAAGAAATGATGTTAGTAATCAGGATTAGACACACAATGTCAATTGGTATATTTTACGTGTCTACAGTTGCTTCCTTTATCTACTTTGCAACATTTGAGTTTTCATGTTGTTTAAGGATTTGCTACTAGCTATCACATTTGGTTACACTCTTGAAATTTAACATTCAATTATTACAAAGAAATTATGTGTTTTTGAAAAATGATTGAATTGAAGGTTATTATTGAAACACTGACTCACCACCCTCTCAGTGTTTCTTGTACTCCAACAAGTGGTATCAGAGCCATACCATTGCCAAAATTTTAACCAACTTAGTAGATTCCTAGTGGAGTACTTGCTATGGAAAATCAAGAAGGTTTCTCTAACTCCAAAGCAACATTATTTGATGTTATTGGCTATGCTTTTTGGAAATTCATAATGCAACATCATATAACTTCTCTAGGTTATGAGGTTTAGCATGTAGTTGAAAATGAGTACACTTCCACTATAGCACCCTCTATTGTACAGACTAGAAAAAAAAAAGCATATGAATATGATGCTAGGGCTTCAAATGCTATTTTTTGTGGACTGACTAATGATGTGCTTGTTAAAATTATGGACTGTAAAAGTGAAAATTCTATTTGGGATAAATTGTCTAGCATTTATGAGGGTGATGAAAAAGTTAAAGAGGCTAAATTACAAACTTTTAGAGCCAATTTTGAAAGCCTAAAGATGACTGAGGAAGAGAAGGTAGTTGATTACCTTCTAAGATTCCAAGAAATTGTAAACTCAATTCATGGTCTTGGTGAAGCTTTAGAAGAAAAAATTGTTGTTAAAAAGGTGTTAAGATCACTGACACCTAAATATTATCCTATTTAATCTATGCTATAGAAGAGAGAGACATAAACAAACTTACTTTAGACGAAATTCATGGTGTCTTTATAGCCTATGAAATAAGAATGTGTAATGATAATCCCACTAGCAAAGAAACTTCCTTTAATTTTATGAAAATGTATAGTGATATAAATTCTGACCTAGAAAAAATAGATAACAACGAATCCATTCTTGTGAGAAAATTGAGAAGAGGGTCAAGTAGATATAAAAGGGAAGATACCATTTAAATGCTTCAATTGTGGAAAAATTGGGCATTATGCTACTCAATGCCCTAAGAAAGACCTTGAAAGTGATGAAGAAGATAATTGGAGGCAGGGAAAGAAGAAACAAAATAACTTTAAAAATAAAAATGTTTTTAGAAAGAAGAAAATCATGTTCATTAATGATGTTGATGTAATAGGCAGTGGTTCAGAGGGATCCATTGAAGAAGGAGAAGAAACCCTATTTATGACAACAATTAGTCCAAATCAAAATCAAAATGAAAAGATTACTAATCAATCAGAACTTGAGGTTTATTTTGAGGGAGAGCTAAAATGTGCCCTTAATGAAACCAAGAGGCTTAAAAAGGAAGCCATAGTGCAGAAACACCAAACTTATAAAGATACTAAAAACTTGATTAAAAAAATTACTGAGTTTGAAAAAAAATCTTAGGCCTAAAACTTCAAATTGAAGAAAACATGAAAATTTTAGAAGTTACTCAAGAACAATTAAATACCAAAGAAAAGGAATGTTGTGCTCTAGAGGAAGAGATTGTTGCTTTGAGGAAAAACCTTGTCATGTGTGACAATAGTGACAAGTTGGAAGACCTCTTAAATAAACAAAAGACCACAAGGATAAGACTGGTCTAGGGTTTATAGGACAATGCTCATATTCCAACAAACTTCAACATGTTGGTGTTGCAAATGGAAAACTCATTGAAAAAAGAGGTAATCCATTTAGATGTAATCTGCATTTCTTTTTCTATTGCTTCTATTGCAATCAATACAAGCACAAGTGATCAAGTGAATGTAGGGTTATGTCTGGAAGGAGACCTAGCTTTGTAAATGGAAATATTTTCAAGTTTTTGAACAAGTTGAAGTGTTATAACTATGGGAATCTTGGAAATATAGCTAGGTTTTGCAAATCTTCCTTTGCAATATAGCAAAGAAAAACTAGCATTCATCTCAAGACATCTTCTAGTGCTAACAAAAAAAAATTAGTTTGGAAACCAAAGAAAGTTGGAAAAAAGGCTAAATAAATTCTTGTCCAAATAGCTCTGCATGCCAAAAAGAAAGATCTATGGGTTGTAGACAGTGGGTTTTCTCACCACATGACTGGCGATAAGAGAAAAAATTTCAAATATGAATATTACATTGGTGTTTTAGTCAAATTTTGGAATGAATTTTGTATTCTGATCAAAGGAAAAGGCACCATACTTCTAGATGATGACACTCCCTTACATGATGCATATTATGTAGAAGGTTTAACCATCAAAATCTTCTCAGTGTGATTCAAATCTGTGAAAGTGGATTCAAAGTCACATTTACTGCTCAAGGTTGTGAAATTAGTAAGAAATCAAGAAAAGTTGTTGCAGCTAGTTTAAGAACAAAAGGGAACATCTATAATCTTCATGAGACCACAAACAGTAGTAAAGATGGACATGTTTGTTTCATGAGTCAAGTTGAAGAGAGTAAAATTTAGCACATAAGACTTGGGAATATAAATTATGACAACCTTTTCAAGGTCAACAAGAATCAAAATGTAAGGAATATGCCAGTCATCTCTAAACCTAGCAGCAATACATGCAAGGAATGCTAGCTAGGTAAGCAAACAAAAGTAAGCTTTAAATCTAAAGAGTATTCTTCAACTAAACCCTTACAACATGTTCATTCTAATTTATGTGGTCGTACACGGATGAAATCATTAAATGGTGAAAGGTATTTTATGTTCTTTATTGATGATTATACCAGAATAACTTGGGTAACCTTTTTAAGACATAAATCTATAAAACCTTGCCACAAAACCCCAGAGGACAACACGCTACAACACTTTTAAAAAATGGAACATTTTTTTTTTAAAGTGCAACATACTGAGTTTGTAGAACATATGCTAACATGAATCTACAACTAAGTCCTCTAAGGTTCCATGACTACGTTACTATCTATCTAATTACCAACTAACTAGAACAATAAATCATCTCATTAAACAAGATGCATCTAACCATCTATAGTTCACTTAATCCATCACATTTAAATGATCTACCAATAAGAATTATTCATATTATGTCATCGATATAACAACATCCAAAATCAATTCAATTAACTAACATATGCAATAAACATCATTTACATTTTTCATTACAAGGGAAAGTTCATCAAGTCAGTTACATCATTACAACTTGTACTATAATGTTTCCTTATATACATGTGAGGAGAGTACATATGAAATATAATACATGATACAACTACTTATAGTTCAATATGAGTATGAGGAAGGTAGTCCACTCAAGCTTGGAATGATGCAAGAGTCCACAACACCAAGAAAAGTTGCCACACGAACGATCAAGAGTAAGGGAAACCCAATGGAGGAAAAAGAACAATCCACCTAACCATGTGGAACCCAAAGGTCCACCCCTATCCTAGGAGATAACATAAGGTCCCATAACAACAAAAAATAAGGTGACCACAAACTAATATAACAAGGCTCAACACGACTCCAATCTGACACTACAACAACATGAACATCACATAAGAACATACAAACTATATGTGTTTAAGTACAACAAACTAGAATGAAATGCATGAAATTTATATGCCATTGAACCCATAGTAATTTAAATACAATGATTCATATACAATATTTCAGAAATCCATATATCAAAATTTATTGCATTATAAATAACGAATTACCAACAAACTCATCTACATCAAATTTGTGAAAGTTAATGCCAATCAATACAATGATACTCACATATAAATTTCTATTGCCACTATAGCCATATTTACCAAATACTAAATGCTAAGTGACATTTCCACCATTCAAAGGTGTTTACCCTACTCTACAGGCATCATATTCCAATATATATAAATATATAAAAAGGAAATCAAATTAATGTATGAGAATCAACCTATTTACTGTGAGAGAGATGGTGCTAGGAGTAAGCATGAGTTTGGCCCAAACAAAGACCCTACAAAAGAATTCTAGAAAGGAGATACAACATTGAATTTCCTATTGATGGTGAAAGGAAAGAGAGTGGCCATTTGGCCCTAGTGAGATTGATTCCAGGCTTGGTTCATAGGCTAGAAACCAGTGCCATCAAGTCATCAGATCAAAGAGTCATTTAAACCATTTTGTCTTCTTTTAAAACCACACAAAAAAATACTTGTACAAGTGGGCGCATGGAGGAAACATAGAAGGATATTAAGCCTCTATAGAATAGAGTTTAAGGATAGAATAAAGTATAATAGTAGGGAAATTGACAATTCTAGCATACAGGCAATAGGCTATGTTATTACTAACCAAACTTTTGAAGGTAAGCAAGAAGAGAATCGAAGGATCACATCAAATAATGAAGGGAGAGTTTATCTAATGTTGTAGATGAGATACTTTGTTTATTTGCAGTCAAATTGGGGAAAACATTAAGCAAGCAAAGGAATAAGCAAAATATCCCCAAGAGAATTGAGGTTTCAAAAGTTGTATGATATCTACAAAATAAGTACATTTCAATTTTCAAGAAAGGATTTGTAAATTTCCAGACCATGCATTCACTAAATTGCACACTCAGAAATTAACAAGAAATTTTTTTATTTCAAACAACACAAATACTCCATTTCCATTTTCTACAGAATTAGCATTGATAATAGCAATGGAACCTAGTTTCTTCTGCTTGATAGAGTGAAGATTTGATGTTAATCTCACCACTCCCAACTTACAACTTCAAGACACATCCAAAATCTCAACAAACACTACATGACCCAATTCCAAAACCACAAAACTAGAAGTAAAGCCTCCAAGAACAAAAAAGTATTCACGAAAAGAAATAAGATTCGTTTTCTAGAAAAATGTAAAAAGCTCCCTTTCTTTCAGCCAATTCACCAATTTATTTACTATTCCACAATGTTCATTACTGCATGCACTTTCTTTAATTTAATTTCCCATCCATTGTTAACTGCCACTATTCCTATATATTTATTTATAAAAACATATCCTTATTTATTTGCACATAATAAATCAACTTTAAGGTATTTTATTTATTAATTTAATCTTTCATTTTAATTTTGTTTGCACAAATATATTTATTTTAATATTTCTATATTAAAATGTAATATTAATTTATTTAAACCAAGTAAAGGCATTAATAATAATTTATTTAATCAACACCTCAATTATATTAAATCATTTGTTTCTAATTATCAATAACTCTATTTTAATGCAATAATTAATTTGAACACTAATAGACCAAATTAATTAAATGGAAAAAATACCAAACAATACCTGACCTCATAGTGAGGAAAAAAAATAAGACCACAACAACAGAGACAAATCCAATCACATACAAACAACACTACGAGAATGTGACAACAAATACTCATCCTCGTCAAGGATGATGGCTAAACAAGGGAACAAATGCTATCTCCATCAACAATTTCCATTGTGTTTAAGGCACGCTCAAACCTGACAATTCAGGTGGAGTTGATGCCTGGTACCTGCAACCTACAACAAACCACACAGTTGATCATGTACATAGTCACATAGTCAAACACACCATGAGAGGAAAGTCAAAGAATCACAGGGAACTCACAAGCGAGTGATGTGACACTGTTCCCCTGCACCAAAATACATCAACGCACAATAATCAAATGCTAACAACAAGGTAAAAACAATCATCAAATAATCACATGATGTAGATAACAAGAGCAATCTGCATAATCCATTAAATCCATATACTAGGCATAACATAAGCATGAATATCAATGATAAAAGTATCATCAACTAGCATCATAATAGTGAATCCATAATCAATCAAAACATCATAATATCCCAATCCAATACAAACAACTATCAATAGAAAAAGTAAACTTAGGGGCACTACAAAATCAGAAGCTTTTGATAGGTTCAGGATATTTAGAAAGATGGTTGAGAGGGAATCAGATCTAAAAATCAAGTGCCTAAGGTCAGATAAAGGTGGTGAGTACACTTCAATAGAATTTGTGGACTATTGTGAAGAACATGGCATTAAGAGGCAATATTCAACCTCTAGGACAACACAACAAAATGGTGTAGCAAAGAGAAAAAATAGGACAATTGAAGAAATAGCAAGGACAATGCTTCAAGATGAAAAGCTACCTAACATCTACTGGAAATAAGTTGTCCATATAATAGTCTATACTTTAAATAGAGCGCAGTTAAGATTAAAAAATAATTATACTCCTTATGAACTATGGTATGGCAGATCTACAAATGTTGGATATTTTAGAATCTTTGGAAGTAAATGTTTTATCAAAAGAGATGATGAAGGTAGAGGTAATTTTGAATCCCACTATGATGAATGTATTTTCCTAGGCTACTCCACTCATAGTAAAACTTACAAATGTTTTAATAAAAGATTGAAAAGAGTGGTTGAAAGCACTAATATGAAATTTTATGAGATGTTGCAGCCATATGAACAACAAAAAGAAGATGATGAAGAAGCTCACCTACTTGAAAAAGAGGTGAAATTAGAAGAAGAGGAGAAAGATCAAGAAAATACTCCTAAAAAACTTGAGGAGTCAACAACTAAAACTCCTTCAAAGATAGTGCAAAGGAACCATCCTCAAGAACAAATCATTGGGGATAGAACTACTAGTGTTCAAACTAGAAGAAAGCTTGCTAGTGCAAGTGATTAGGTACATTTATGTTTGATTTCAGAACTTGAACCTAAAACCTATATAGAGGCTAGTAAAGATGAACTCTGGATTAGAGCAATGGAAGAGGAGGGTATGTGCAGGATCACGATGGGCCAAAAAGTAGCGATATGATGGGTATGTGTAGGGTTTGTGGCTGACGACTTTTTTTAACCCAAAATTGATGAAACAAAAAGGTTTTTTAAAGGAGATTCTTAGCTTTCCACCAATATAAATTATGATTTACTTTGAATTTAATAAATAATTATTATTCATTTTCTATTTGAATTATGACTAAAGTCTTGATTGATAGGCTGATTGAAAAAAATATATAGCTTTCAAATGGTATCACATTTTTTGAATCTGAAACATGAATCACATTCTATGCTTTGCATACTATAGGTTAATAAAAATGAATTTCATGAAGTTTTGACCAAGTTAAGGTGGTCATACATATGATTTTTTATATTTTTTAAAAGTTGTAATAAAAAATTCATAATTAATTATTTACTTGGAAAAAAATTACAAAAATAATGCATCACATCGAGACATGAGTCCTCTACTTATATCTAAAATCTTATAAAAAAATATTATCATTTTATTGTGGTTAGGGTGGCCATACAAACACCTTCTTCTTATTTTTTCCCTAAAATCAAAGTACTACTGCATTGAAATTTCAAATTTTCACCAAATAGAATTTAAAAAAAAAAAAAAACCTAGTAGTTTAGAAACTACATTCAATTTGCTATAGATTCTATTCTTACATATTTTTAAAATAATATAGATAACTTATTCAATTTTTTACAACAAGTTGCCTAACTCTGATTTTCTAAATTTTTTGTCACTTAAGGGCCTATTTTTTCCATGATGATCCAACACATACCCAGAAGTTAGGGAAAATAGAGAAAAAAGGGACATGGGAAATTTTCACTAGACCCAAGGACAAGAATGTCATTGGAGCAAAATAGGTCTTTAGGAATAAACTTGATGACAAGGGCAATGTAGTTAGAAATAAGGAAAGGCTTGTCTACAAAGGATACACTTAGATTGAGGGTATTGATTTTGATGAAACCTTTTCTCATGTAGATAGAATTGAAGCTATAAGTATCTTTCTAGCTTTTATGTTTATAAAAAATTCAAAGTGTTTCAAATGGATGTTAAAACAACCTTTTTAAATGGTGATCTTGAGGAAGAAGTTTACATGAAACACTTTGAGGTATTTGAATATACATGTAAAAAAGATCATGTCTATAGACTAAAAAAAATCATTATATGGCTCGAAACAAGCCCCTAGAGCATGGTACTCTAGGATGGATAAGTATTTGTAGGGACAAGGATTTACAAAAGGAGGTGTTGACAACAATTTGTATTTCATGACAAAAGGTCACAATATTCTGGTTGTTGTTGTCTATGTAGATGATATTATTTTTGGGAACAATGATGATAATATGTGTTTGTTGTTGCCCCTTTGACATTGGTTTTGGTATAGATGTCAAGTTGTATATTCAACTTGACACATTTACAAGTGATATACTTTGGTATATATATACATGTTTGGAATTCATTGAAGGTTTAGTGCTATCTACTTGGTGTTGATATAATGAGATGACATACATTCAGATATGAGACAACTTGGTTTGGTTGGCTTTTCATGAGATTTGGTAAATCCATTGAGTAAGATATACTATATGTACTTATAGTATTTTTGTGCACATTGATACATCTATCCATTGGTGTTTTGGCACTTGGTGACTAAAATCTATGTTGGTTTTGGTATTAAGGTTTCATTATTTCAGGGACTATGAGACAACATTAGATTATGGGATTTTCCTTGAAATTTATTGCATTTGAAGACTCAAGTAACATTATGTGAAAGGGAACTTAATCATGTTTTCATTGATGATAAGGAAATTTAAAAGGAGTTAGACCATACATTGGTCTTCCATTTTTGTCTTGGGATTACACTTATCAATTTGATATCATTGATCAACATATTGGTCTTATACATTGACTTGTGTTATCACTCAACACATTTCTACCATTATATAGATACAAGGCATGATGGTTTTTATTATATTCATGTGGTGTTTGGTCCTCTCTTAGCATATATTTTACTAGACCGACTCAAGGTATTTTAATGAGTATCACACTCATGTGCATTGTGATGAGTATTATACTTATATGCATATTATTCATGATTTTGGTCATCGACACATATTATTTGATGTTTATAATGTTTACCAATTCACAAGGTTATTGTTTTCAACACCAAAAACATAATGTTGTTTAAAAGGAAAACATGTGGAGTTAATTGACACAATGAGTGTGCACTATAAGTTATCATTGTTCCAAAATACTAGTCATCCTCCTCTTAGTTGTTTTAGGGTTTTGGTGCTTGAAGGATGAAGAACATGGTGGTATAGCAGATATTCTGAAAATGGTTTCCAATGCACAAGTTGTTAAGGGATTTTCAATGGTGAGTTGTTTGGTAACTCAATTTATTTCTCACTATGGTTATTGGTTCAATTGGAAATGCTTTTTATCTTGATCAAATTAAAAGGTAGAATTTTTGTGAAAGGTTGTAATAAAATGTTTTAAATGTGCATAAGGATTTGCATATTATTTATTCATGGGTGTATGGTCTTTTGTATTTGAGTTTCATACTGCTAGGGCACGAGGTTTCTAAGTTATTAAAAAATTAGTTACTAACCTTTACACAAACCATATTTTGTGTTTCTTGTGTCAACTTGAAACTTAGGTTGCATTGTGAGTTTGTGTTGGATTAATGTAAACATACAGTTTGTGTGTTGTGTTGACTATTCATGTGTAAAAGACAGATTAAAAGGGAAAATTAAAGTTTTGTTAAAGTGTAGACACCAAAGTGACTTGATAGGGGCAGGAAATTATGAGGAAAATTTCTAAGGTTTCTTTTGATGATTGTAATGTATCATATATGGCAGTATCGTGAACACCATTGAATTTTTATTTAAATAGTGATTTATCATTGTTTGGTGTTGGGTGCTTTATAGAGACATATCTTTTTGAGGTTGTAAATTAGAATTCTAAAATGTTATGCAATGAAATAGAGCAACCCTTTGTAATGTATTTTCTTCATATTGAAAATTGTGTTGTAAGGTCATGTCAGTGAGACAAAGTCAACCTTTCCCAGTGAGGCATAAATTATAGCCAATGAGGCTTTTCCAGTGAGGCATAAATTGTAGCCAGTGTGGCTTTGGTAGTGAGGCATTTTGTAGTCAATGAGGCTCTACTAGTGAGGTATTTTTGGTAGGCTAGTGAGGCATTTTACCAAGTGGTTTTTCATCCCTATGAGGGTTTTCCACTCATGAAAAATACTGTTATGAATCTTTTGTGGATGCCTTTTTGTTCTTGTTGTCTTCTATATTTGCATTGCAACATTTGAGTTTATATGTTGTTTGAGAATCTGAATTTGGCTATCACATTCTAATCATAATCTTGAAACCAAACATTCACTATTTTCAAAGAGATTAAGTGGTTTTGAAACATCAGTAAATTGAAATTGTTTATAAAGACACTAATTCAGCCCCCTCTTCATGCCTTTCGTACTCCAACAAGTGGTATTAGATCCATACCCATGCATAAGTCTTAATCAACTTAAGGGGTTCTTAGTAGTGGAGTACTATGGGAAAGTGTGATAAAGATAATGATTTTGTTGTTGAGATTGATGATGAAGAAGGAAACCTCTTTGTGCGTGTAGATGACTCTGAATAGGAGTATGATGAACAAGAGTGTGAGGTTGATATTGAAGGTGAACTAAGACATGCTTTAGGTTAGATAAAGAAACTTAAAAAAGGAGGTTGCCATATAGAAAAATTGGTCTAAAAAATATTTAGAAAAAATGATTGATTATAATGAAAAACAAGTTGCTGATTTAAAACTCCAACTTGAGGAAAATAAAAGAGTTTTAGAGGTCACCAAAATGTAGCTTGAAACAAAAGAAAATGAATGCTGCATCTTAGAGGAAGAAATAGTTTCCTTAAGAGAAAAGGTAGACAACAATGACAAGCTTGCTGATCTTTTAGGAAAATAGAAAAATTATAAGGATAAAATTGGCCTAGGTTATGAAGAAGGATAGTGTTCTAAAGTTAGAAATGCACCTAGGAAGAAGATAAATTTGGGTCATCATGTTGTTGCTCCTGAAGATCAAATAGAAGATAAATGTGTTGATGAAGATAGAAGGACAAGTAGATCCTCAAGATCCTCACCTACCAAGACAAAAAAAAACATTAAGGTACAATTACTTATAGTTCCATGGTTATTGTTTTTCATGTCATATTTTTGGTCATAGAGCTAGAGATTGTAGAGCTCATGCTAGAAGTGATTGTGAATGGAAGAAACATTCTTGCAAACTATCAAAACAATGTTACAATAATATATGTTATAGTTGTAACATATTTGGTCACTTAGAGAAAGATTGTAGAGCACTTGAAAGATATGATTATATAAGGCACAATAACAAAAGTTCTTATTGGTTTCCAAGGAAAAGCTATAGTTATTTTTCTCTAGGATACAATGTTATATGTTTTAGATGCAATAATACTAGTCACTTTGAAAGGAATTGTAGTACCAAGTTTTTGGAACAAGACAAGAGAAATAATCCCTCTCCTAAGAATAATGCAAGGTTATTAGCTTTTGGAGACAAGGAAAAACAAGAGAGGAAACAACCTATAAAAATTTGGAGGAGAAAACATTTGCAAGAGAAATGAAAAACAAAGCTTGTGCATATTGCACAAGAAACATCCATAATATCTTAAAGGACAACATGAGGTAAGGGGGAGAAAATTAGTGTTTTATATTTTAGCCCCTTTGAGAAGTCTAGAAGAATGTGTCAATAGGAATTGAAAGTCATGATAGTGGTTGAGCTAATGATAGTACAAAGAGACAGTGAAGAAAGTGCTAGGTGGTGTATTTTTGTGTTTTTGGTTCTGAAATTGCTAATAGTTCTTTTTTGGTATAATGCTCATACTCCATGAAAATATCATGGTTGTGCTTGTGATGTTTATGCCAAGTGATAGTTTGTAGCTTATTCAATTTTTATATTCTTTATGTCATGTAGTTGTTTCTCTAACAAAATGTATAGTGATCTTCATTCATAGTTTGTTCATAGAAGTTTGACATATAAGATGACAATGTTTTGGTATCCTTGTTGATTAATGTAATCATGAAAGCATTAGTAAGTTAGACCATTCAAATAGACTAATCATTAGTCACATAATAGAAGTAATTAAGGTAGTTTTCCAAGTTTGAAAACATCTACTACAATACAATTTAATGGTTAGAGGGCACAAGATATTCATGGGTGTTTATTGCTCTCAGTTAGAGGTACATGATAGTGCTAATGATGAATATGTGATAATAATGAGTACTTGAAGTGTCTTATGTGGTAAGTATATGTTTGAGTGATAAGATTGCACAATGATAAGGTTGATGTAGCAGCGAATACGTTGATAGAGTAGTTAATGTGCTATCCATAATGTTGATTCAAAGTGAGGTATTGTTTTGAGAAATTATTGGAGCAAAGGTATAGTAATAGTTTGCTTTTGATTGATAACTCCAAGTCAACTTTGGGACTGCAAGTGATATTAAAACTTGAGATAGTCATAATGTCATGAGGAGTAATCAAACTTTTTTGTGGTTTGTTGTTTTTGGAGTGATAGTAGTTTTATATTTTTGATTGCCTGTGTGATCAAATGAAAGTTACATATAATCTCAGTTTTGGTAGACTGCTTTATCATTTTTCCCATATGCTTGGATAGTTGCCTAAAAAGTACATATTTACAATGCATATTTGCTTTGAAAGTGGAGAAATATCTTGTTGCTTTGATCATGCTACCTTGACAATTAAAAGTTTTGTCTAGTTTGTTGTCCTGATTGTTGAAATTGCTTCCTTGATGATGACATTGGTTTACTTTGACAGTTTATGGTAATTGGTTTTAGATTGGTGATATGGTCTCATGCTTCCCTCATTTACTTGATAGTTGGTAATTTTTTCTCATGGCGCTTACACTTTATGGCTATGGTTTTTCATGCTCCACAGTGGTTTTTCATGATTACAATGTATACTTTTCTCGTGTCTTGGTTATTTCACATGTTTGGGCCTACATGGATAGTTTGTACTTGGAAAGTGCATATTACATGCATGCCTTGATAGTTTTTTATATTTTTTCTATCAATACCTTTGTTTGGGGATAGTTAGTGTTGACAGTGAATGAAGCTTGAAAGTGGATATCACATGCTTTAACTATGCAATGATGAAGGTGGTGAAGCTATAAGCAGTGGCTCTAAACAATTGGTTTTTTATTTGGACAATGCTTGGAAGTGGCAGGACTTCATGAGAAGTGCATCTTGGTATTTGGAAATGCAACTTATATTACTTTACTACCTATCATGACTCTTTAGTTCTTTGTAATTTGGCTACTTTGGTAATGATGTAGGTTTTCACCTTGACACTACAGTTTGGTTTCATGATACATGTTGAGTTTATTATTTTGATAAGCTTGACAATACAATTGATACATGCTTTGCTACTATGGATTATAAATATGGTAATATCATGACCTCATATCTGCTTATTCCTTGATTCCTTCTTTTCAATAATAGTGTTGAACTTTGTTTGAAATATTTACTTGAATAGTGGAAGCCTTCATGTTTGGAGAAACATTGCTTGTACTAACATGAAAGTGACATGGTGCTCAACTATCAACAACAATATTCATGGTTTTAGGGGGAGTTTTCATTCCTATTCTCCACCCCTAGGTTATATTTTTAGCATGGTGGTATCTTTGTTCAGTTTTGATACTATGGAAGACTTTTATATCATTATGTAGTGCTCTTTTTGGTTTTATCCATTTAGATCTAATGTTGTTTTGTGTCTGTGTGCAAGTAGATTGGTGTTATTGGGTAGGTACTTGGTGGTATTTTTATGTTTACCCACCCCTTTAACCTTTGGCATTACTTTCAAAAGGGGGAGAAAAGTTGAGATACAGAGATACAAGTTCATATTTTCATTTCATTATAGTGGTATAGGTTCAAATTTACATTGTATATTGGTCTATTGCTGAGTTCATTTGGCAATCATATGATGATGAAATGATAGAGCTTTAGTGCTTCTACATGTGATATCTTTTCAGGTTTTTGACAAGGTTTGACATCAATGCCAAAGGGGGAGTTTGTTGCCCCTTTGACTTTGGTTTTGGCATTGATTTCAGGTTGTGCATTCAACTTGATACATTTATAGACCTGATATACTTTGGTATATATATACATGTTTGGCATTCATTGAAGGTTTAGTTCTATTTGTTTGGTGTTGATATAATGAGATGGCATACATTCAAATATGAGACAGCTTGGTTTGGTTGGGTTTGCATGAGCTTTGGTAAATCCATTAAGTTATATATACTATGTATACTTATAGTATTTTGGTGCACATTGATAGATCTATGCATTAGTGTTTTGGCACTTAGTGACTAACATTTATGTTGGTTTTGGTATTAAGGTTTCATTCTTTTAGGGAATACGAGATAGCATTATGTTATCAGATTTTCCTTGACATTTATTGCATTTGAAGACTCAAGGAATATTATGTGAAAAGGGAACTTAATCATGTTTTCATTGATGATAAGGAAATTTAAAAGGAGTTAGACCATACATTGGTCTTCAGTTTTGGTCTTGGGACTACACTTATCAATTTGATATCATTGATCAACATATTGGTCTTATACATTGACTTATGTTATCACTCAACACATTTGTACCATTATATGGATACAAGGCATGATGGTGTTTATTATATTCATGTGGTGGTTTATCCTCTCTTAGCATATATTTTACTAGATTGACTCAAGGTATTTTAATGTGTATTACACTCATGTGCATTGTGAATTTTATTATACTTACATGCATATTATTCATGGTTTTGGTCACCGACACATTATTTGGCGTTTATAATTTCTACCAATTCACAAGGTTATTGTTTTCAACACTGACATCATAATGTTGTTTCAAAGGAAAAGATGTGGAATTAATTGACACAATGAGTGTGCCCTAAAATTAATCATTGTGCCAAAATACTATTCATTATACTCTCAGTCGTTTTAGGGTTTTAGTGCTTGGTGAAGGATGAAGAACATGGTGGTATATTGACTATTCTAAAAATGGTTTCCAGTGCACAAGAAATTAAGGGATTTTCAATGGCGAGTTCTTTGGTAACTTGATTTCTTTCTCACTATGGTTATTGGTTCAATTGGAAATGGTTTTTATCTTGATCAAGTTAAAAGGTCAACTATTTGTGAAAGCCTATGATAAAATGTTTTAAATGTGGATAATGGTTTGCATATTATTTATTCATGGTTGTATGTTCTTTTGTATTTGAGTTTCCTACTACTAGGGCATGGGGTTTCTAAGTTATTAACAAATTATTTAATAACCTTTACATCGGCCATGTTTTTTTGTTTGGTGTGTCGACTTGAAACTTAGGTTGTATTGTGAGTTTGTGTTGGCTTAATGTAAACATACAATGTGTGTGTGTTGTGTTGACCATCCATGTGTAAAAGATAGATTAAAAAGGGTAGATTATTTTTTTATTAAAGTGTAGACACCACAATGACTCAACAAGGGCAAGAAGTTATGAGGATACTTTCAAAGGTTTCTTTAGGTGATTGTAATGTATGATAGACTGCAGTATCATGAACACTAATGAATGTTTATTTAAACAGTGATTTATCACTGTCTAGTGTTGGGTGCTTTACAATGACATATCTTTTTGAGGTTGTAAATTAAAATTATGAAATGTTATGTAGTGAAACAGAGCAACCCTCTATAATGTATTTTCTTCATGATTGAATTTTTTTTTGTAAGGTCATGTTAGTGAGACAAATATTAGCCTTTTCCAGAGAGACACATGACAAATATTAGCCTTTTCCAGAGAGACACAAATTGTAGCTAGTGAGGCTTTGCTAGTGAGGCATAAATTGTAGTTAGTGAGGCATTTTTGGTAAGCCTGATGAGCCTAGTTTATGGTCTAGTTTTGGGTAGAATTTATGGTTTATTTGCTGAAAATATCATGGACCTTGATGTTGAGTGTTGATACTTTTTATGATATTTCCTCAAAACTATTGACATTGGATTTAATCTTATTTTTGCAAACCTTTAATGATATTGGCATGTTATATGGACTATCTATATTAATTTTGCATGTGGTTAATGAATGTTCTTTAAGGTAGTTATAGATGTGCAATTATTGTGCATACTAACATTGCCATGCTGATATAATTTATGCTAATTTGAGGAAGACACCACATGTTGGGCATACACCATGATGCCCAACAAGGGAATCGTTCAAAGGTCAAAGGAGGACGACGACAAGAGATTCCCCATGCAAACTGAATGTAACCACCTTGCAGTGGTCTTTATTGATGTTGAGAAAATGTGTGTGTTATTGTAATGCTAAATCTATAGTTGGACATGCATGTCTAACTGGATTCCATGCATGCGTAATTGCCACCCCACTTTCTTTGTTTTCCCTAAATGGCATCCTCCTAGTTCGTGGAGTTGACTACCTTGTTTAGTTGGTAGTATAAATAAGAATCGGATGCTCCTTTTTAGGGGGTTGCATGATCTGATATTGTACTTGCATTCTTAGTTTTTAGTAATATAGTTATGCTACTCTTTTGTACTCATATTTCCTGATGAATAAAATAAAGTTTTGTGTTTGAGCATTTGAGTTTTTGTTAGTAGCAGAGGATACTCATCCAAGGGGGGCCACTTGGTGAGCAATTTATCCTTTAGCTTAGTTTAGCCTAGTTATTACTTTATGTTTACTAATTAGTTAAGAATCTAGCACTGACTATTCCTATAGCCACTATAATTCCATTATGTGACTATTCCTACAGCCAAAGCAAATAGAGTAGTTTTTTGTTTGTTGTTTAGATTTTCATTACTATCACAAATTTCAAGAATAGTATGGTTGTTGATTGATGATTAGCATTTAAGTTATTCCTTTCCAAGTAATTTACTTTTAGCATTGCATCTTTCTTAGCTCTAGAATGAAAATGGTTACTTTGAGTTCTAGTGCACATATTGTGCTGACCCATTTCAAGTTCACGTCCCTTGGTTGACAAGTTAAATGCACCTTCATGATGATTGAATGACTATTTAGTTTAGATGTCCAATCTCTAAATCATAGTTGTAAGGGATTAGTTGTTAAATCATTGTAGGAGGCCGACATTTTTGGTGTCATTGCTAGGGATGGTGTGAAACTAGGGAGTTCTTTGGAGTCATTAGTATTTTTTCTTGATGTAGTGTTTCTAGAAGTTGTACCTAGTATACCCTCATTTAGGAAGTAATGCCCCCCTTATTCTTTACCAATTCTTTGTGTGAGTTGGTTGATAGTGAATTGATACCGCATGCATAGAGGAAGGAGAAGGGATTCTTATGGGATATTCCTTCCTAACAATCCTAATCCATTCCAGCTAGTTGAATATTAGAACCTGTCAAGAGAAGAAGAAGAAGATCCAAACCCCTTTACTGATGCATTTCTTGATTTGACTAGCTTTGAAGTTTCCTTTGAGAACCAAAACCAGCTTGAGGACCCCTTTACTTTGGAACTACATCAAGAAGGAATGGGTGATGCAAATAGAAACAAACCTAACCAACCAACTTTTTCTTTCCCCATTTCCCATTAGAATGAAGTTGACAACATCAAAAATATCCCTGCTTCAGCACTCCCCAAGTTTTATGGACTTGTCATAGAAGATCTTGATACCTTCTTGTTTGAGTTTGACATACTTTGCAGGAGTTATGACTATACCACCAATGACCATAGGCTTAAGCTATTTCCTACCACTCTGAAAGAAGTTGCATTAAGATGGTTCATGAGTCTAGGCAGAGATATTGTGGAAACTTGGGAGGACATGATAAAATTCCTTGAGAAATATAAGGAGTATTGTAGGGATAGTGACATGAGAGGAGGTGACATTTTTAGGATAGAGGAAAAGGAAGATGAGATCTTGGAGGATTATATTGCAAGGTTTCCATTCTACCTACAAAAATCTCCACACCATACACTTAATTAAGACTCAAAAAGTTTCTTTTCCTGAGAGGAAACAATGATAGTTGTACTGATGCCTTGGACCTGATGGGAGGAGGAGATATCTCTCAAGTTCATTGGGACTCGGATATCAAGAAAATATACCAAAACTACTCTATGGCAGCCTTAAAGAAAGGGACAATTTACCAATCCTCCATGGGTAAGTCATCTACCGGTGGAGTTTCAAGAATGCATATTACTCATTTGCTGGCAGACTTAAAGCAAGACATTATAAACAATATAGCTACTCAACTAGATACACTTCAGGCCAAGAAGAAGCAAGAGGAGGCGGAGGAAATTTTGGAAGAGTATTGCCCCTATTGCACACAAAAGAAGGACTACATATGCAAGATGGTAGCTAATATTGAAGGTAAGAAAATTGCACCCGAGTTCAAGCCAATTCAGATTGAAGATCAAGTCTACTATGTTGCACAAAGGAGGCCTTGGGCTCCCAGACAAGGTATGCCACCAAATACGCTCTCTTATGTTAGCCCATATTTCAATTCCTATTCATCTAGTAACCAATGACAACCCCCATATTCATCCAGCTATGGAGGATATCCACCACAACCTTGGGGTAACCCTCCAAATGCTTGGCCCAATCATCAAAACTCTCCACCCCAGTGGCAGCAACCTTAGGGGAATTGCAACAATTTCAGGGGCATTAGAAGCCACCTCCAGGAAATTGGAAGTAAACAAATCAATGGAGGGGAAGACAACAATGGCTTACCTAGACAACCAGTTACATGCAACCACCTTCTCATCCCCAAAAACCTATTATAATGCCTCTACCTACTGATTCAAGCTCAAATTCACCTAAACCTACTTAGTTACCAGCTCATCCCACAACCAATCCAAATAACAAGCCAAAACATTAGCTTGTATGCTCTGTTGATTCAAATCAATTCCCTACATATGTTTTGAGTGTAATTGATATCTAATTGTGTTTAGGAACTACTTTACCAGCCCCTCCCAAGCCCATTATCACTGAGCTTCTTGTGGAAGAGGAAGAGGAACCTCTGAATGATCTCATTCAGCCAAGTTCACCTAAAAATCCTGAACCAGTCCAAGTCAAGCTGACTAAACAAGAACCACCATTTCCTTAGAGATTAGAAGTTGCCAAGAAGATGGAAGAAAAGGAGGATGCAACCTTTGATATCTTGGATCATCTAAAGCATATATGTGTCCAGATACCTCTCTTTTGGGCCATAAAGGATGTCCCAATCTATGGCAAGGAAATCAAAGAAGCATGCCTCAAGAAGCTAGGAAGGAAGAAGAAAGACCCCACTATGTTTCATGTGGTGGGAAAACTAGCTAACATCATGCTTAGAAAAATGACTATCCCTAAGTATAATGACCCAGGTAGTCATGTGGTAATAGTTGTTATAAATGAGATTCAAATAAAGAATGTTCTAATTGATTTAGGTGCAACAATAAATGTAATGACCAAGGACATCCTGCAACAACTAAATGTTACAAGCATGAGATCTACTCCTACTATCCTGCAGCTTGTTGATAGTTCTACTATTAAGCTTGATGGTATAGTGGAGGATCTTGTGGTGATTCTATACTCCCAGGAGAACCCAACAGACTTCATAATTCTTTCTTCTAAAGCTACACTGTGCAGGTATCTCATTATTCTTGGAAGGTCATGGTTAGCAACTGTAGATGCATATATTGGATGTCAGTCAGGTGACATGACCATTTTTTATGGGAAGAGTACCAAATTTTTTGTTCTTTATCCTCTTGCTCAACCATCCCATGTGGCCACATGTTGGTGAAGAGGTCAAGGAAGTTAATTCTATGGTGCATCTTATGATGTTAGGAGAAGCTCTTTCATGTAGCTTCAAGACAAAGATGAAGTATTGGTTAACGTTATTCAAAACCATTGTGAAGTGGAGGAAACATCATCTTCTCATTCTACTACTCCAGTCAAGACACTTTTGCCTATTCTTCCTAGAGCTACTATTCCTGTAGAAGTTCTTCCTGTAGCCACTATTCCTACAAATAGACTTCCTACAACAATAGGTATGTCCCATACATTGCTTCCATATGAACTCAAGGTACCATGTGTTAATGAAGCAGTTGCGATAGAGTTAACTACACAAGTACAAGTGTCAGAAGGAAAGCATTTTAATGTTAACAACAAACTGAGTGAAGAACAACAATTGCTATTGGAAAACTTATTAAGGACCCATCAACATGCATTTGTGTGGGACTATCATGAGATGAATGGATTGGATCCTAAGCTTTACACTCACAAAATTTATATTAGAGATGATTGCACCCCAGTGAGGTAGCCGCAAAGAAGAATTAACCCTGCACTGAGAAAAATTGTAAAAGGAGAACTACATAAGTTGTTAGATGTGGGATTTATCTACCCCATTTCAGATAGACGGTGGGTGTCTCCATTAGTAATTATGCCTAATAAAGGAGGGAAATGGAGAGTTTATGTTGATTATAGGGAACTTAATGTTGCTAGCAAAAAGAACCATTTTCCCTTACCTTTCATAGATCAAGTTTTGGACTCACTTGTAGGAAAGCAATACTTTTCTTTTCTAGATGGATTCAGTGGCTACAACTAGATACAAATTGCACTAGAGGACTAGGAGAATACCACCTTTAATTTTCCATGGAGGACCTATACCTACTCAATACTCCCATTTGGCTTATGCAATGCACCTACAACTTTTTAGAGGGAAATCATTAGCATATTTTCAGTAATTTCTCATGATTGCATGGAATTTTATATGGATGATTTCACCACCTATGGTGCTGATTTCAATGAAGCATTGGAGAATCTTAGGAAAGTCCTATAGAGATGTGAAGATCACAATCTCTCTTTAAACAGTGAAAAGTGCTTCATGATGATGTAGGAAGGTGTAGTTTTTGGACACTACATCTCTCATAAAGGAATTCAAGTAGATCTTGCAAAGATTGAGGTAATCAAAAGTTTGTCCACACCTACAAAATAGAAAGATGTTAGGAGTTTCTTGGGCCATGAAAGCTATTATAGGTGGTTCATCAAGGATTTTAGCAAAATAGTAGCACCATTGTATACCCTCCTCACTAAAGATGCTGAATTCCAGTGGACTAAAGATTGTGACAAGACATTTTCTGATTTGAAGGTAGCCTTGACTCATGCTCCTATACTCAAAGGACCTAAATGGGAGATTCCTTTCCAAATCCATATAGATGCATCGGATTATTCCATAGGAGCAATATTAGGACAGAAAGAAGGAGCTATTGAAAATTCCATTTATTTTTTCAGAAAAAAATTGCAAGGAGCTAAATTCAACTATATAGTGACGAAAAAAGAAATGTTGGTAGTGATCTATGCCTTGAACAAATTCAGGCACTACATAATAGGCTATCAAATCTTTGTGCACATTGATCATGAAATCATTATATCTCATGAACAAACCTCTGATCATAGGTAGACTGGAAAGATGGTTATTGTTGATGCAGGAGTTTGACATAACCATTGTGGATAAACCAGGAAAATCCAATGTTGTTGCAGATTTTCTCACAAGGATAACTCATCAGAAGATAATCAAGCAATAAATGACTCTTTTACTGGTGTGTATCTATTCTCCATTAGTGTACAAACACCCTGGTATGCTGACATAGCTAACTATCTGGTCACAGGTAGAGTTCCACCTCACTTCTCCCCAAAAGAGAGAAGGGCACTCATTGAAAAATATTTTCCTTTCTCATGGATTGTTGGATGTTTGTTTTATATTGGACCAGAACATGCCATGAGGATATGTGTGAGAGAAGATGAGACATATGACATTTTGCATGCATGCCTTATTGAACCATGTGGAGGAAATTTTTCAGCCAAGAGGACAACAATGAAGATTTTGAACATAGGATATTACTAGCCAACACTCCACAAGGATGTAGGAAGGTATACCAGAAAATGTGATACATGTCAAAGAATGAGTAAACCAACTACATTCGATGAGATGCAACTTTTCACTTAGGTAGTAATCACTCCCTTTGACAAGTGGGGATTGGATTTTGTAGGACCCATTGAACCTCCATCAAATGGTAAGTCCTATATCCTAGTATGCACTGATTATGTAACTAAATGGGTAGAAGTTAAGGCCATGAAGCATGCAATAAATAACAAGGTTGCAGAATTTCTTTATGAAGAGATTTTCACAAGGTATGGATTTCCAAGAGAGATAGTGACTAATCAAGGGACTCAATTCACATCAACCCTTGTTATAGCACTAGTTGATGAGTACAATGTAAGACACAATAAGTCTACTCCTTATCACCCCTAGGACAATGGTCAAGTTGAAGTGACCAATAGAGAAATTGAAGCTATTCTTACCAAGACAGTAGCTATCCACATAAAGGATTAGGAAAACAAATTACCAGAAGTTATTTGGGCCTACAGAACTACCTGGAAAATGACAATAGGCTTCACTCTATTTGAGTTGTATGGAAAAACAACTATGATGCCCATTGAATTTGAACATATGACTCTTAGGATTGCAGTACATTTAGGGATGGATATCTATGAGGCATAGAGAAAAAGAATCCTACAGCTAAATGCTTTGGATGAGATGAGAAGAGTAGTCATTCATCACGTAGAGATAGTGCATAATCAAAGAATCAAGTGGCATGACAAATTCATCAAGGACAAGAAATTCCAACCAAGAGATTGGGCCCTGCTCTATGACTCAAAGTATCAAAACAATGCTAGAAAATTGCAGACAAGGTGGCTAGGACCATATGACGTTGTTGAAGTATTCCCTAATGGTGCTCTAGAACTCATTACTATTGACCCAGTTAGATTTAAGTTTCTTGTCAATGGTCATTGCATCAAATTGTATCACAAGCCATCTTCCAAGGAAGATTTCCTACAACAATTCACTCAGCATGCTACACCCGAGCTTCCTGCAACCAAAGGAAGTGGATCTAGTGTCCCTCCTTCTAGCTAATTAAGATATGTACTTGTCATAATAAAGACTTCCACTTCCATGGGAGTCCATTTATTTTCCCATCTGCCCATCTACCCATCCATTTCAACCTTTCTCTCTCTTCCATCACATCACTTCATTCCACTCCACCTCACTCCACCTCATTTTCATTAATTGCTCAACTTATTTCTTAAAAGGTGAGTGATACTTTCTCCACAATATTTGCAACAAATCCTCCACACATTCAGGCATGTGTGCATTAATTGCTATATCTTAATTGTCTTTAAGTGCATTCTTTTAATTGTTGTATGTTAGTATGGACATTCACCATATCATGCCAATTTTCCCTACCCTATCAAATCATCATTCTGCATGTGAGAAAACATGCCCAAAATTAGGTTGGGGGCAAGGAAAAAGATGTGGATACTTTGCCCACATGTTAGTTCATGTTGGTCTACGTCAACCAAATTTAAATTAAGCTGATTTGAAATCTGAGTGAGAGGATGACTCGCATGTGTGAAGTGACACCAAGTGTCACCACCATTTTTGTCCATCATAGTTTTCCTTGATTACTCCTTCCTTGATATTACCCTATCTTAATCTCAAGTTGCAAACAAAAGGTAAGTTAAAAAAGGGAAAATTTAGTCGACATTGGCATTAAAAATTTAGCAAGTGTTACAGGAAGGTGAATATGGTTCAGACAAGAATTGTAGGAAGGAAACTGCAAAGTGTTTGTTTGATTATAGACAATGGGAGGTGGGTTAATTTGAAATGAACCCACCATGCACAATGTATTACTATTGGATGCACAATTCCTAGCCGAATTCAGAAACTGCAAGTGGATAGACTACTTCTTGAAGCTAGATGACTTCAATGAAGACATTGCACTAGAATTCACCTAGACATTTTCTGAAGGTAAGGCCATGGTAAAAGGGTTGGAGGTCATAGCGACTGAAGAAATAATTTCACAAGTTATAGGGTTACCTATTGATGGTAAAAATTACCCTGCTTCTAGAGATGTCAGGTCAGCTAGGGCTGAATTTACAGAGCTGAACGACCCTCCATTGAGTATAGATAAACATGGTGTGAAGAGAATGTCTTTACCCAAGCCATGGAAGTAGATAGTTGTTTATGGTATAAAATACATCACCTATGAAGGTTTCCAGTTGAATTTCCATTTCGTGCACTTCAAGCTTTTCAATCATATGAGGCACGAAAGGAGTATGAATGTGTCGAACATGCTATACAACCTTCTTTCAATCATGGCGGCCAAGACTCAGAAAGGTAGGGACAATTCTATTTCCCACCATTGTTTGATTAAATTGTTAGTTGAGAAGTCTCTTCATGATGTATCTAGAGTGACCTAGAAATAATTCATAAAAAATGATCAAATTAGAACTGAGCACTTGCAACCTAGGGTTTTACCTCAACCCCGTAGTTCTAGTAGGAGATTGATTATGACTAAAGCCACTCTTGGTGTTTCAACCTCTGGTGCATGCCCTAGTGCAAACCCTCCTACAACGAAAGAAACCATAGAAATTTTCTCTTTTGGGATAGAGCACTCAGAAAAATAAAGTTCTTCCCCAAATTCTGATGATGATGTTCCACTTGGAATCCTAATGAAAACTAGGGCACAAAAAATAGAGACATAAATGAGAAAAGGAAAAGCCAAGAAGCAACCAACAGAAAAAGAAATACCAAGCTCTAGGAAGTGGAAGGATGACCCTGTTCATCTTGCAGCCAAAGAAAAACATGAGAGCCCTCCCATAAAATCAAGACCTACAGGGCCAGCCTTTGGTATGCCTCTACAGGAAAGTCCTATGTCCAGAGAAATATCACAAGAGAACAAAAAATCTCCAATGGGGTAGGTGAATGTCGAGGAAGAGGATGTATTTAAGTCGATAACAAGCATAACATTGGAAGACCTTGTTGACATTGCAAAACAAGTGGAGAATCGAGGGTATGAGGAAAATTGGGATTTCCTACAGCAAGAGTTCTTGTAGCAATGGGAAAAAAAAGAACAATTAGTACCCCTACAGCTTGAATTGATGGGACAGCTTGAATCCTTACAGTTAGTACTATATCTAGAGCAAACATCATTGATAGGGAAAATGCTAGTAGGAATGCATAAACCCCCTGATTTCTCAATGCATATGGTAGCTATGTATTTATAGAAATAAATGCAAAGAAGAGAAGAAGAATGGAAGGAGGAGAAGTGTAGATTGAAGAAGGAAATTCAAAATAAAGATAAGGAGATTGAAGACAAGGATGCAAAGATCCACACCCTAAAGAAGAATGTGGATGATATGGTAGCCATAGTACCACATATTTTAGAGTGCAGGGCCACTTCAAGGGTCTATGCTCTACATTTGAAGGAAAATTATATTTATTTTAAGCTAGGAAGAATTGTCTCAGGTTTGAACCCTTCTATTGAGACCCATGTTGAATTTTTCAATGCTTATCGAGTTGCTTCCCCTGAAATGAAGAATTTCCTATGTGAGTTTTATTTGCATAATTATGTTGTGACTCAAGACAATGATTGGAATCCACTGTTGTATGTTTAAGATGTCCAATTAAGGGCATTTATGTCTTGGTACAAAATGATATTAGTTGGGGACAACAACATGGGGCTTATAAGCAATTGGCATCTAACATCCCTCTACCCACTAGGGCTGAATCAAGGAATCCAAGGGACATTTATAGGGAATGACATAGAATGCTTCTTAGACCTATCTATGGTAATAGGATTATGCCCTAGATAGAAGCAATTTATAGTGAGTATGAGGTAAAGGAGAAAACAAAAGAGGAAACCATGAAGAGATACCTCTCACAAAGATGGAATAGCCTAACTGATGAGCTAAAATAGGCTGAGCCTCATTCCATCCAAAACTATGCTGCAACACTTAAGAGAATTGACATATATATATAGGTTGGAAGAACAAAGGGGTGATTTTGGCTTCCCTTGAATTTTTAGCCACCCCTCTTGATGTGGCCCATACCAAAATTCAGATTTTACAACTATGATATTGTTGCAAAGAGACAAAGATGGAGCAGATTGGATAGACTAGGAGGATTCTATTGGGACCTTGATTCACGAATAGAAAACGATGATGTAGGGCAGTTGTCAATTGCAAATTTCAGAGCATTGACCAAGAAAAAGAACAACCCTTCCCCTACTAGAGGACCAGCAAGATCTTAGGTTGGGGGGAGTCATGAGCCTAGTTTTGGGTAGAATTTATGGCTTATTTGCTAAAGAAATCATGGACCTTGATATTGAGTGTTGATACTTTTTATGATATTTCCTCAGAACTATTGACATTGGGCTTAAGCTTATTTCTACAAACCTTTAATGACATTGGCATGTTATATGGACTATCTATATTAATTTTGCATGTGATTAATAAATGTTCTTTAAGGTAGTTATAGATGTTCAATTATTGTATGTACTAACATTGCCATGCAAATACAATTTATGCTAAATTGAGGAAGACATGGGCAGTTGGGCATGCACCATGACGTCCAACAAGGGAATCATTCAAAGGTCAAAGGAGGATGACGACAAGAGATTCCCCATGCAAACTGAATGTAACCACCTTGAAGTCATCTTTATTCATGTTGAGAAAATGTGCGTGTTACTACAGTGGTAAATCTAAGGTTGGACATGCATGTCTGACCGGATTCCATGCATGCATAACCGCTGCCCCACTTTCTCTATTTTTCGTAAATGGTGTCCTCCTAGTTCATGGAGTTGACTGCCCTATTTATTTGGTAGTATAAATAAGGATCAAATTCTCTTTTTTAGGTGGTTGCATGATGTGATATTGTACTTTCATTGTTAGTTTTTAGTAATATAGTTATGCTAATCTTTTGTACTCATGTTTCCTGATGCATAAAATAAAGTTTTGAGTTCAAGCATCTGAGTTTTTGTTAGTAGCAGAGGATACTCATCCAAGGGGGCCCACTTGATGAGAAATCCATCCTTTAGCTTAGTTTATCCTAGTTATTACTTTATGTTTAGTGATTAGTTAAGAATATAGCGCTGACTATTCCTACAGCCACTAGAATTCCATTTTGTGACTGTTCCTGTAGCCAAAGCAGATAGAGTAGTTTTTTGTTTGTTGTTCATATTTTCATTTTTGTCAAGCATTTAGATCTTAGTATGGTTGTTTATTGATGATTAGCATTTATGTTATTCCTTTCCAAGAAATTTACTTTCAGCATTGCATATTTCTTAGTTGTAGAATGAAAATGGCTACTTTGAGTTCCTAGTGCACATATTGTGCTAACCCATTTCAAGTTCACATCCCTGGGTTGACAGGTTAAATGCACCTTCATGATGATTGAATGACTATTCAATTTATATGTCCAATCTCTGAATCACAGTTGTAAGGGCTTAGATGTTAAATCATTGTAGGAGGCTGACAAAGCCAGTGAGGCATTTTACGGAGTGGTTTTTCATCCCTATGAGGGTTTTCCACTCATGAAAAATATTGTGTTATGACTCTTTTGTGGATGGATTTTTTTTCTTGTTGTCTTCTATATTTACATTGCAACATATGATTTTATATGTTGTTTGAGAACTTTTTTGAGAATCTGAATTTGGTTATCACATTGTAATCATAATCTTGAAACTGAATGTTCACTATTTTCAAAGAGATTAAGTGGTTTTGAAACATTCATAGATCAAAATTGTTTATAAAGACACTGATTCACCCACCTCTCTCAGTTTATTTTGTACTCCAACATTTTCTTTTCCTAATATTATGAAAGCCAAGTTTGAAATGTCCATGCTTGGTGAACTATCTTTCTTTCTTGGGTTACAAGTTTCTCAACTTGAGAACGGTATCTTTATTTCTCAAATGAAATATGAAAAAGAGATGTTGAAAAGATTTCAAATGGACATGAAAGTAGACCAGTTGGAATTCCCATGGAAACTGGTTACAAATTAGGCCAAGATATTGATTTACTTGATGTAGATCACACTATGTACAGTTCTATGATAGGTAGTCTTTTGCACTTGCTTGCTTCAAAGCATGACATTATGCATGATGTATGCTTGTGGAAATATTTTTTTCTTCTCCTGAGAAATATAATCTTAATGTTGTCAAAACAATTTTAAGATATATCAATGGTACTATTGATTATGGTCTGTGGTATCCTAGGAATGGTGATTTTACTTTTCTTGGCTACACTAATGATGACTAGGTAGGATGCATTAATGATAGAAAAAACACTCTTGGAGGAGCATTTTTCTTAGGTGGCAGTTTGGTAGCATGGCACAACAAGAAACATGACTCTATGTCTTTGTCAACTATTGAAGTAGAATGCATTGTTGTTGCCACATGTTGTTCTTAGGTTTTGTGTATGGTACAAACACTAAAAGATATCAAAGTGGAAGTATCTCAACCTATTCATATTTTGTGTGATAATACTAGTACTATAAACATTTCAAAAAATCTTGTGATGCATTCAAGAACCAAACATATAGCTATCTACTATCATTTTTTAGGGAAAAGGTTCTAACAAATGAAGTTGTCTTGGATTATGTGGCATCATGTGACTAGGTGGATGATATCTTTACAAAGTCACTAGCAATAGAGGTGTTTGAAAGCTTAAGGGATAGACTTGGTGTTCTCTCCCTTGGATCTCTACAATAGCACAAATCAGTTATGCAAAACTTTAGAGGGAGCTTCAAGCTTATTCTTTATCCTTGGCACATGAATGGTTCATTTTTGTTGGTTTTCCATTCATATTTTCTTTATGACCAGATATTCAACATGTAGAACAATACTTCAGAAAGTGACTTGAGCTTATATATGATAGTTTTTGATGCCTTCACTATGTGTTTTTGATGCATACCTCTTAGAGTAATGACAATCAATTGCATGTCTTCCATGTTTCAGTTTGTGATTATTTGTGATATTGCACACCATGAAGATACAATGGATGTATTTCAAGTTTTGATGCTCCATACTACTGCTTATTGCTTTATGATACTTTTGCATCTTTCTCTAGAATATTCTTACTCTTGGTGGCATGTGTGTTTTGACAGTTTTCTGCACTTTGGAAATTATTATGGCAATGATTTGATTATGGCTTATATATTCTAGTCTAACAATGCTTTGGTGTTAACTATGACAATGATTCATGAGGATTATTCATTGGTGTTTTGGTTCATAGCTCCTTTCCATAGGTTATCTATGTGTTTGTTGTGAGTAGTAACACAATATTTTCATAGTTCCTTTATCTTCTGTAGATTGTGCCCCTTGTTGTCCTTTGACAATGTTTTTCAAAAGGGGGAGATGAGTAGTCATGTATTCATTTACAATGCTTCATTTACTAGTTGATGCTTCTCATACCATTTGATAGTGGTTGATGCTTCTCATGCTTTATTAGTGGTTGATGCTTCATTTCATTATAATATGAGCTATGATGCTTCATTTGACAGTATGAGTTTTTACAGTGATGTACAACAATACATGCTTCACTTGACAGTATGAGGATAGTGCACTTTTTTTTCTCGGCAGTGATAGTGAGGTGTTTTTATTGATCTTGATAATTCATTTCTCATGATGATTTCATTTAGGCATTTGACAGTCTTGATACTTTTTATAGATGATAATCTTTTGATGACAGTGACAGGATGTTTGACATCAATGCCAAAGGGGGATTTTGTTGACCCCTTTGACATTGATGTCAATATGGGATTTCAACTTGATGCATATTTGAAAGGAATATAATGTTGGTTGATATTTAATGACATTTGGTTATCATTGTCATTCTACTAAGGAAACTATGATCATCAAAGTCATACACAATGGTATTTGTGGTTGTAATATGCAAAGTGATAAAAGGTATAAAATTAGGTTGTTTCAATTGGTAACCTACCTAGCAAGTCAGGAGTTCTTGAGGAAAGGTTTGAAGGTAGATTATAAGGTTGTTTTCACTAGCCCTTTCTAGGGCATACCGGTTTAGCAAGGAAACATTGTATAATGTGGAAAGCAATGTATATCAAGCATTATGAAAAGTTGTGAACTTGGTTATGTAGAAGTGAACTTGGGGTTTTATTTTATGATATGCAACATGTTTCAAGGCTTTGACAACAAAAAAATTGTGGTGGTTATGAGAAAATGAAGATTTTTGTGGTTTTGGCAGTTGAGATTTGTAATTTTTTGTAGTTGATTTCTCTCAAGGTTTAAGGTATCGTTGTATTGTGTTTTACCAGGTTGATGATGTTATTTATATGAGATGCTCAAGTTTGGCATTTGGTTAGATAGTAGAAAAGAAAATATTGAGATAGCAAGATTCATATTTTTTCATTTTCTTTAATTATGTTGTTTTGAAAAAGAGGTTTTTGTTGGTCTAGGTTTTTATTTTTCTAGTGGGTTAATTTTTTTTCCCTTAGTCCTAGGTTTTTCCTACACTTAATTAAGCTTGCTTAGGATAACAAAGTGAGTTTATTATTTAATAACTAGGAGATAAGTGATGAGGCACGTTCCCTTCCTTAAAGGGTGGAACCACTTTCCACTTTTGGTGGTCCATACTTCCCACCTTTGATGGGCATCTCTACTTTTGGTGGTCCATCTCCACTTTTTTTGGTTAATTCCTATTGGTTGGATTTTCCACTTACCTCCTCTCCTAAGTTCTATATAAACTCACTACCTAGCTTGTATTTGCATTCATTCTTGCAATACTCTTGCATCTATTCATGCATATTTGCATTGCATCTCTTCAGCTTGAAAGCTCTTAATGCAGGTTCATCGTATTAACATTGCATAATCTCTCAGAGTTCTAGTGTGCATTCTTTATGCTTTTCTAGTTTATGTAGCTTTGATTTTCTCTTATAAAGTTATTGGGTTATTCAATCTATTTTGGATTTCTAACATGGTATCAGAGCTTTTGTTTTGAGAAATCTTAGTTCTTAGATTCCTAATTGAGAGATTGGGTATTTTGTAAAAATCTTGTAAATTCTTGTATGCTCTTCTCTTGCATTCTTCAACGATTTGGAGAATCATAAAGGATTTGCAAAGATTTAATTGCCTCTTTATTTTACATGTGTTTTGTGAGATCTGGGTGATTGTAGCATTTCTAGTTATATTGGCAGCAATTTTGACTATTCCAATGCATCCAAAAGGCTCAAGAAAGTCAGATTTGACTTTTTTTTCATTGAAATTGGAGATGATTTGACATAGTTGCAGGTAGGGGTTTGAAGAAATTAAGTTTTCATTGGAGTTTTGATTTTTGCTTTAGAAATTCAGCTTCCACTCATTTTCGAGAAAAATGTTTTTTGGGTTTTGTAGCCAGGGTCGAAATCTCAACTAGGTATATTTTAGATTTTCTATATCTTGCACAAATCTAAAGAAAATTGTTGTACAAAAATCATTGCATGCCATTTTTCTCTTGGTTGAAGGTTTAAAAAAAAATCATTTTTCATCTTTTGTTTGTTACATCAAAAAATGATTTATGGGTTTTGTTCTTAGCTTCAAAATATTTGTGGGCTTTTGTTACTGTCTAAAAACACACTTGAGTAGATTTTTTAAAAATCAAATTAGAAGTAAACCTTTTTTGCTAGTAAACATGTTTCCTACAAGCTAAATTTAGCTAGTTTTTCAAAATTCACAATTTTTGCTCCAGTAATTAGATTTCAGCAAATAAGATATTGTCGGAAAGCTGGAGATGAGCACTTTCCATCCATAGAGGTATTGAGAATATTTTTTCCATCTTCTACCAGATATTTCAGGTTGAAGTTGTCTTGTGCTAATTTCTTCAATAGGCGTTAAATTTCACCCTGGTGCTCCAATTTTTAGAAACAAATAGGCGTTGGAAAGGTCTTGAAGAGAACTATACAATATAAAGACTAATATTTTTAGATTTTGTCTCAGGTTTATTTGTATCAGAATTTGTAATTTTGGTTATTTTGAGCCTATTGAGCATTGCATCTTGGAAAAGGCTTTGTAAACACACTAAATTATAAAGTGCTAGCCTTATAATATTTGGGGGTGTGATCTTTGATACTTTTAAAAACAGTGGGAGTATGTTGATGTTCTTTTGTAATCATTAGAGGATTGTATCATGGGTTTTTCTAGTCATCCTTCTGTGATAGTTTTGGATAAGGCTAATTATGAGTCTTGAAAAAAGGCATTTTAACCCATCTCAAATGGCTAAATTTTTTTCCTTACCTTTATGGACTCATGCCTGAACTAGACACACCTGATAAGAAGAATTTTTGGGGTAATAGAATTAATCATGTAATAGGAATAATTGTTTATCATGTTGATTATGACACTTTGTTGTCTATATCAGACATTGAATGTCCACACACAATTTGGACCAATATTTGGAAGATGTTTGGAGACCCTCATGTTTCTCCATTCCCAGATGACCTTGTTGCAAATTGCTTCATTCCACTTGATGATGTACACAAAATACCCTATGATGATAATACTTTACAAGACCTTAAGTATTATGCACTTCTTGAATGTTCAGATGACATAAAGAATTATCTTGCTTCTCATCTTCAAGTTGAGATTACATTGAAATCACCTATTGCAAATTCATATTCCAGAGATGCTTATTTGAGATCCTCTAGTGATTCATTGCAACAAGATCAGTTATATCTTTTGGATTCAACTCATTGGGACCAATTTCTACCAGACATCTCTTGTTTTTTTGTAGAGTTTGTCATCTCAGATCTAGATGATACTATTGAGGACATACATCTTCTCTTTTAGGACCACTCTTTTGTCCTTGCATCTACTATTTCTAATTCAGAGTTTAGAGTTGCTTCTTTGAAAACTTTCAATGAATTCTTGCAATAGGATATCTATAGTCTTCGTAATTCAGCTTGGGATGATCTCTTGATAGGTATTTCAGACTTGTTTTTGGAGACACACATTGTAGATTTAGGAGACACTGTTGAGTGTATTCATCTTCTCTTTGATGAAGATTATTCTTCTTCAGTTGTTGTGAGGTTACACTTTGACCCTCTGGTTCATTCTCTACATGATCATTCATCACAGTTTGATGTGAATGTGGATACTTTGGATCAACATTTAGAGGATACATCTTTAGAGGAGATACTTAAGTCTTTGGATGGTGTTCTACATTAGTCTCTAGGATATTTTGATTTGTCATCTTCAATAGTGTGGCCTAGAATACCTAATTTGATTGTGGCAACTTTCAACATTGACATGGGGATAATTGAGACAACTTCAAAGACTTCATTCATTTTGTACTCTCTTTCTACATATTCCTTTTAGAACTTGGGAGATAGTGTGCATACACCTTTGGTTGTGTTTCTTCCTAAGGGAAGGAATGTTCGACGATCATGAACTATATTCTCCATCTAGTTTCGAGCATCTACCATTGGATCTCTTTGGGGGGATTCTTTGTCCTTCCACTTCATTTCTCTCTCTATTATGGGGGGCATACTTCCTTTTTGTGGTATGGGGCTTCTTCTCTCAAAACCCATATTGAAGTCACTCGCTAAAATGTATCTTTGAATATGTAATAGTCTAAATCTTTTGGTTAAAAGAAATTGCTGCAAAAGAATAGTCAATAGTTAATATATTTTTTTTCTAGGTTTCAAATGTAATGAATCCTATAGGACACAAAATGTGTTAAGGCAGAAAACTGCCATAAGCATTAGAGAAACATAGTAACCCTCTATCCTTTACTCTTTATCTTGATTTTTGATCAATTTCAATGAGACATCATTATGCTAGTGAGGTAGTTGATAACTTGAAAAGCTAGTGAGGTTGTAGCAACATTAAACTTTCCAATGAGGCATATTTTTGTAGCTAGTGAGGCTTTGTAATCAGTGAGTTTTGATTAAGCCAATGAGGCATTTTACCAAGTGGTTTTTTAACCCTATGAGGGTTTTCCACTCATGAAAAATATTACATGTAATGATTCTTTTGTGGTCCATGTGATTATTATGTTTCATGAAATTTAGTCTTGTTGCTTCCTTTATCTACTTTGTAGCATTTGAGTTTTCATGTTGTTTAAGGATCTACTATTGGCTATCACATTTGGTTACACTCTTGAAATTGAACATTCAATGATTACAAATAGATTATGTGTTTTTGAAAAATCATTTAATTGAAGTTGATTATTGAAATACTTATTCACTCCCCCCCACCCCCCACCCCCGCACCCCTCTAAGTGTTTCCCATACTTGAACACACTAATTGTTGTCCAAATTCATGTAAACTACTTTCATGCATACATTCTCCTAACAATGAAAGGTTTTCACATCTATTGTATTACACATCCATAAATGCATGCATATAAATAAAATAAATTTTCATTAGATGATTCACAAAAAGAACTTGCTATAAAATCTTTGATTGTTCTAGGTGGAATATTAATATCGTAAATGTCCTACATAATTTGGTTAGCATGTAAATTACAACATATATAGAAAAAAATATTAGAATAATAATGAAATTATACATGAGTTTTACAACAAGAGATTTGTTGTTTATTAATTCTAACATACCAAGGTTTAAATTTTACAAATGATCTTTGACTTATGCTAATATTTGGTAAGATTGAATCATCTTAAAAAAATTATAAAATTCAGTTTGAGTCATATATATAATAGATGCTTTGGATGAGGGTCATGGATTTTTTATCACACCCTTAATTTTAAAACATCTCTAATATTAAGTGATAATCTTGCATTATCATGCCAATATTGATTTCATTAGTTAATTTCATGTTCGACCTTGGGAATCTACCACTAAAACTCCAACATTGATTAATTGGATTATTTTTTATACTTTCTCTTCTCTTGGACACTCTTATCAAAGTTTCTAGATTTATTTTTATATATTTACTAATCTTAACATTATTTTATTAATCTTTTCTTTAAACACTTGGAACTTTGTCAAATGAGAATCAAATCTAAGGATGGTGATTGTTGGTGAATTTTTCGTTGGTGAGAAGACTAGTTCAATGGAGGGCTTGAGCAATTTGAAGTTGAACTCAAGCCCTAGGATTCCTGGAGCATGGAAATTCGGGCAGGATACATATTTTGGTTTATCTGATTCTACAGATGGAAAGGTGGGATCATGTGGTGCAGATAATATTTTTTCCCTTGGTGGAGAATCTGGGAAAGACGGGTCATGTGGTGAAGACATGGTAAAATTTGCACTTTTTGAGAAGTGTGCGGGTGAGACACTCAAGGTGTCTTGTGATGGCTGCCCTTTGGAATAGTCAGTTCCTAAGTTCCAAGAGGATAAGGAAGTGGCTAGTTTTGAAGAGTGGGTCCCATACGGGGAATCCCATACAGCTAATCTAAGTATTCCCCAAACTGGGCATGTTCTGGTGGATGAAAATTAGATGGTAGGGAAGTCTTCCTTGCTAGGTTAGAAATGGTTTGACCTTTTTTACTCAAAACTTAAAGGAAAAGGTATTGCTTATGAGTCAATGTCTTCTTCTAATGAAGAAGGTGTTTTCTTCTTCTTTGTCCTGGATTCTCTTGTTGAGAAGAATATTTTGAAGATGGAATTCTCCCTGGTGGGTAAGGTGTTAGGTCCTCAGCCTAATATTGAGGAGGTGTCTACTTAGGTGCGTAAAAGGCCAGGTGGAAGTTGTAGCTATGGCAAAAGTTTTCTTTTCCTTTTCCTTCTCCTATGATGAAGACTTGAGAAATGTGTTTGTGAAAGGGACTTGGTCATTTGGGCATCTCTTTATGGTTCTTTGTCCTTGGGAAACTAGGATGGACCTTTCCAAATGTCTCTCTAATTTTTCTTTTGTGTGGGTCAAACTTTCGAATCTACTGTTGGAATAATGGGATGAAGAAGTTTTCAAGGCAGTAGAAAATTATTTTTTAAGGATTGTATCTATTGATGAAGTCACTTGCTCTAAGAAGTGGTTATTTGTAGTCAGGTTTTGTGTCATGATTGACCAGAATGTTGTGTTGCTTGAGTTCTTCTTAAAATCTAAGGTGGGGTCTTGGAAGCAACAAATTGTTTTTGAAAACCTCCCTTTTGCTTGCTTCAAATGTAAAAAGATGGGACACTGGGATACAGATTTCCCTATGACTGGTTTCCCTCCTAAGGTTGTTAAGTAGACTAAGGTATGGAAGATAAAGGAACCTAAGGAGAATCAAGGTGAATCTACTACTAGAAATGGTATGGAGGGTGAAGGGAATACTGATATTCATCTTGTTCCTCATGTTGAGGCTGGAAAGGCTCTCGAGAATCTTGGGGAAGGGGATGTTGATCTCTCTTTATCTAAGGATGTGGACCATGTTTTTGATATTGTGTGTTCTCTACGGAGGACCATGGTGGAGCTAGTTGTTGCTCCTATGTCTCCTCTCCTGGCTGGTTCAAAGTTGATAGTTGGCAAAGGAGCTCTAGTTGTGGTTGACACTATGAGAAAATATGAAGAGGGTTTCACCCAAGTGAATGGATAGAAGAATAAATATTATTCCTCCCCCACCTCAGCCTCACAAGGGTGTCACTATGAGAAGACAAAAGGTGGATTTTGGGTTTGATTCTAGGGATCAGGGTAGACCTACTCTACAGAAAAGCAGGGAGAGAGAATGCAAAAGGGATATTGTTGAGGGGGTCCAAAAAACCCTCTTTGATCTGCTCTCTAAGAGAACCCCCTCTTCTTACAAATGAAGATCATTTCATGGAATATCAAGGGGTTGAATAACCTGCATAAATAGGACCTCCTAAAGAATCTTGTCTGAGATCATAAACCAGACATCTTTTTGATTCAAGAGACGAAAATACAAATTGATAAGCTGGAGAATTTGAAGAGTATGTTCTTTAAAGACTGTGGGTTCCATGGAGTTAGCTCTGATGGAGCTTCGGGTGGCATGACCACTTTTTGGAATCCTAAGATATTAAATGGTGTCTTGATTGCTACTAGTTTCAACCATGTTAAAACCAAGCTTTTTTGGATTAGGGATTCTTATTATTGGGTTATCCCTAATGTGTATGCTCCTAACTTAAAGAGGTCTAGGAAAAAGCTTTGAGATGACCTTGGGAGTCTTAGGTTGAGATTTTTGGATCTCGTCTAGCTTGTAATGGGGGATTTTAATACTCCTATGTATGATCATGAGAAAGTGGGTGGGTCTCAAGCTAATCCTGGTAGTAGGTTTGATTTAAGAATGTTTATTGATGACAATGCTCTTATTGATGTTAATATTTTTGCAACCAACTTTACTTGGTCCAATCGGCGGGTAGGGATGCACAATATTCAAGTGAGATTAGATCAAGCTCTGACCTTGACTTCTTGGTTTGTGGACTTTGTTCATTATCCTCTATTATGAGATGTGGGTCAGATCACTTCCCCATCTCTTTTGTGGTTGAATAGGCTTGGGAATAGGAAGAGATTTCCTTTCAGGTTCAAAGCCATGTGGTTAAGAGACCCTTGTCTTATGGTTTGTATTAGGAATTTGTGGCAAGTTGACATTGATGGTTGTATGATGTTCAAAGTTTCCAAGAAGCTGAGTTTTGTTAAGAGGAATTTTAGGAAATGGAATAAAGAGTCATTCAACCACATCTTTAATTCTAAAAGCTCTATTCTTAAGAATTTGGATGAGATCCAACATGTCATTCAATCAAAGGACCTTTTGGAGGATCTTCAATTGTTGGAGGATAGTCTTCTTGTGTAACTGCATGATATTGTCACCAAGGAGGAAGACTTCTAGAGGCAAAGGTCTCAGGCTATCTGGCTAAATTTTGGGGACCGTAACTCAGTTTTTTCATCTCACTGCTCTTAGGAATAAGTCATCAAATATAATTTCCTCAATTAGAACTAATGCTTTGTTGTTGGAAGATGAGGAGGAAATTAGAAGAGCGGTTGCTAGGTTTTTATCAGCTCTTGAAGGATGATCTAGTATGGGATCAAAGAAGTGTGGATGCTTTTCTAGAAGTTATTCCTAGAATGATGATGCGGAATTTGAACAAGGAGCTGACGGCTATTCCTTCGGCCTCAGAAGTCAAAGATGTGGTTTTCTCTTTTGATGGAAATAAGGCCCCTGGCCCAGATTACTTTCCTTTTCTATTCTTCCAGTCGTGTTGGGAAATTGTCTCTGAAGATGTGATTAATGCTACTAAGGAGATTTTTGGCTCAAGAAGTCTCCTTAAAGTACTTAATGTGACTTTTATTTTTTTGATTCCTAAATCTACATGCTAAGTCTTTTGGTGAGTTTCACCCAATCAGCCTTTGCAATTCTTTTTTAAAAATTCTTTTAAAAGTTCTTGCTACTAGATTGAAAACATGCTTGTTGCTACTGATTTCTAAGCACTAGAGTGGTTTTGTCAAGGGTCATAAGATCCTTGATTCTATTGTTACAGTTCATGAGCTTTCTCATTCCATTAATGTTTCTAAAAACCTTGGTTTCTTCCTGAAGTTGTACCTACTCAAAGCTTATGATAGAGTGAGCTAGAGGTTTCTTTCGAATGTTTTGGATTGGTTTGGTTTCTGCAAGAAGTTCCTCAACTAGTTGAGAAACTTATTTCTTCTCCCTCATTTATTGTCTTGGTGAATGGTTCTCCTTCTCCTTTCTTTAGGAGTTTGTATGGGTAGAGGTAGGGTGACCCCATTGTTAGCCCACAATTGTCATTGCACCAAAAGATCAACCTTTTAATGCCTGATACAACTACTAGAGTTAACGAATCCACAAGAGGTGGTTAGTCCATGTCATGAATCCTCAAGGGAGTGTTGAACATCTGCCAACAAACTCCCCCTTAGCATTACTTGAGGGGATTCAAACCTAACATCTTTGGCTCTGATACCAATTGTTGGTCCATAGTTGTTGTTGCACCAAAAGATCAACCCGTTAATGCTTGATACAACTTCCAGAGTTAATAGATCCACGAGAGGAGGTTAGTCCATGTCAGGAATCTCGAGGGGAGTGTTGACCATCTACCAACACCCATCTTTTCGCTTCTTTTCATCTTGATGGTAGAGGCTTTGGGTCGTAATATTTAGAAGATGCTTCAGGTAGGGGTTCTGATGGGTCTTTCTCCATCCTCCAAATGTGACCCAATTACTCACCAACAATTCGTCAATGATACTATTATGATGGTTTCTTCTTCAGTTAAGAAAGTTAGAGTTGTTAAGAGGCTATTTTCAAACTATGAGAAGGATTTTGGTCAAAGGATCAACCTTCCTACGAGTCATATTTTCTTCCTTAACACTTATGAAGCTCTATAGGTTAATCTTGCTAGAATCATGTCGTGCAACAAAGGTGAGTTCTCATCTTCTTATCTTGGGCTCCCTTTGTGTATCTCCAAGATTATGGATTCCTTTTGGTTGGGCTTACTGCATAAATTTAGTAGGAAGTTAGCAAGCCGGAAAGGCACGCTCCTCAATCAGGCGGGTAAAATTAAGCTTATTTCTTCCACTCTCCAAAACCTGCCCCTATACGGTATGAGTCTCTTTAGAGTCCTTGTTATGTTTGAAGATAAGATGGAATAGATTATGAGAATATTTTTGTGCTTAGGGGTTGAGTCTAAAGATAGAATTTCCCTTGTGGCCTAGGATTTGGTTTGCAGACCAAAGAAGTGGGGAGGTCTAGGTATCAAAAATCTAAAGTATTTTAATAAGGCTCTTTTGTCGAAGAATGTGTGGAGGCCTCTGAATGGTGATGTTGGGTGGGCCTCTTTGGCAGGTAAAAAGTACTTGTATGGTCTAGAGAGACCCTGTAACTTGTTGTATTACGAGGAGATTCCTTCTAGTTCATGTTTTTGGAGGAATATCATGCTCTGCAGAGACCTTATTGCTAGAAGTGTTAAATGGTTGTTGGGTGATGGTTCTAAAATTTTGTTCTAGGAAGATGTATGTTGTGGGGTTTTCCCTCTTATTTGTCTTCCTTGGGTGCCCCCTATTGTCCCCTTGTGTAAGCACTTCTTTGGGGCCAAGGTGGCTGATTACTTTGTTGATGGGGAATGGAAGAATTTTGAGTTGTGGGACCCATCTCTGAAGGTTCTAAAGGATTTATGATGTAAGGTATGGATCCCTTCTTTCCCAAGACTGGATAGAGTCATCTAGGCCTCTTTTTCTAGTGGAAATTTTTATGTGGTGTTTACTCTCTTAAGCTCTTTGGAAGCACTCCCATCTCCCCCTTTCTAGGGAAAGTTGTGTAATAAGAAGTTGATTCCCAAAATCAATGTTTTCTTCTAGTTGCTTATGCAAGGTAAAGTTCTTACACAAGACAACCTATGCAAGAGGGTGTATGCAATTTTGACTAGATGTGCTATGTGTGAAGCTAATAGCGAGAATGCTTACCATATTCTGCTTGATTATGATTACTCTTATTCTCTTTGGAGTAAATTTCTCAGACTTTGGGACATTGGTTGGGCTTTTCTAGATTATCTTGCTAAGTTTTTTGACCAATGGACTTGCCCCTCATCCTCTACCATTTTGAGGTGGTTGTGGGATCTCATGGATCCTCACATTGCTTGGGGATTATGGAAAGAGAGAAATAACAATATTTTTTGGGAGACTAATCTTAAGGTTGATAGTCTTTTTATCAAGATTTTTTGATCCATTCTAGAGAATTTTGCTCTGATTCATTCTGATTGAGCTCATTTTGTCTCGTCTACTTACCTAGCTAGTTATAAGCTAATGGTGACCTCTAATTGGAATATAAGTTCAATTCCTATTGTGAATACTAAGTCAAGCTCAATTGCTAGATTGAACACAAGATGGAAGCCTCCTCCTTTTGGTTGGGTTAAGGTTAACTTTGATGGGGCAGTGAAGGGGAATCCTAGACCTATAGGATGTGGGGAGTGTTAAGAAATGATATTGGAAGACTCCTTGGCATGATGAAACTCCCATTGGTTACTCAAACCAATCATTGCATGGAGGTAGAGGCTTTGTTCATAAGTGTTAAGTATGCCATCAAAAAAGGGTACTCCAAAGTTTGGCTGGAAGGTGATTCCATGAACATCATAAATTATCCGCATAGCACCCATTCTCTAAACTAAAATTTTGGCCATCTTATCAAGGATATGATAATTATGTTACAATCTTGTGATGAGACTTGAGTCTCTCACATTTATTGAGAAGGAAACTCAATAGATTTTTTTGCTAGTAAGGCTATCAACTTAAATGAAATTTTTTCATAGGAGGAGGGATCGATCCTTCTCGAGAATGATGGCATGGGATGAGGTGTTGCAACATTTATGACCTAGTACCTTCCTTCAGTTTCCACACTTTGTGGGTAGTTTTCAGCTCTCTAGTCTTTAGTTGAGTTGTATTCACAAGGTTCCTACGAGTTTTGTGTCAGTTGCTATGGGTGGTGACAGGAGCTTAATTGAGTTGCACTCTTGTGGTGAAATTCAAAGAAAGAAGAAACTTTGGAGTATTTTGAGCCATGGGAATTTCACTCCTTTCCTTTACAAATTGCATGGGCATGACCCTAATGCCTCGAAACAATTTGTCTCTTTCTGGCATTATCGTAAGCTGAAGATTAAAGTTGTGGAAGTGGAGGTTAATGAGGACTTGATTTCTACTACAACAGGGATGCCGACTATGGGTAGGAAGTTTTTTAAGGATAAAAAAATCAATGAAGTGATGATTCAATTTTACAAAGATGATGAGAGGAAGTAGTTAATCAAATTGGAGAGTTGGGATTATGAGAGAACTTCCCTCAAGAAAATCTGGGTGAGTGTTATGGAGGTCCTGATGCACTATGTGACCCTAGAAGGGAGGTTTAGGGCTATTATTGGTCACCATTTTATGCTCCTCAACCATTTTAGACATGGTTTGTTCATTTTGTTTCCTTTTTTCCTATTATCTTCTTTAGAGGTCTCGGTGTATGCACATCTAAAGAGTAAGAGGTCCCCTATCCTCCATGAAGGGCTTATCTTACTTATTATGAAGCACGTCAAGGCTCTTATTTTGGCTCTAACCATTGAGGGCAAGGAAAAGGTTGTTAGTGATCCATCTGGGTCATCAAGTTCAGAGTCCTCTTTGGAGGAGGAGGAGGAATGGAATGAGGATGAGGAGGATGCTTCTCTTGCAGTTGCGACTACATCTTCAAAGAAGAGGAAGGTGGCTAGTGCTAAGTGTAACAGGTTGCCTAAGTGTCTGGCCCTTTCTAAGAGTGAGGACACAGAGGTAGGGTCAGGTGATTCTTCTCCCTAGTCTGCGGAGGTGGTTGTTGGTAAAGTTGTTGTCAGTGGTGGTTCGAAGGTGGGGACATAGGGTAATGCTAAGAGTTTGGTTGATAAATCGAGGAGGATGTCTAAAAGAATTGCCAATTTAAAGAACAAGGCTTCTAAGGTTCCGACCAATGACCCAAATATGGCTAGTGAGGAAAAGGATTCTGGTGAAAATATGGTGGCCATTTAGGATTCTCCCATGCAGGACTTGCCCAAGGAGGAATAGGATGAGGAAATTAAGGGTCTGGATGAGGAGATTGCAGAGAAGAGTAAAGCAAAACATGAGCCTTTGAAGGTAAATCCTCTTTCTGAGGACTTTTCTTACCTTGATGATGATGCTACTTCCATGTTTGATTTACTGGATATGGCTAGGGCTGAGGCCACTGGTACCTTTAAATTGGCTAAATGGACTCTTCAAGAGTTCAATAAAATCAATATTAAAATTAGAGGCCTAAAGGAGAATATGAAGAATGTTTTGAAAGGTTCTACGTCGAACATTCTTATAGATAGCATGGTGGACCTTGAAGGTTCTTATCATGAATTTAGTTCTCTGTGTGATGAAAGATTGACAACTCTAGAAGCCAAGGTTTTAGGCATAAATACAAACATCAAGAAGTTAATGCAGGTGTGCCATATCTTTGTCAAGAATAGTGTGGACTCCCTGGAATTCCTTTTCAAGAAAATTAGCAAGCTCAAGGAGGATCAGGTTTACTTCTTCGAGCTTATGGAGAAAGAGCATGTGGCTAAGGGCAAGGGAAAAAAAGCTGATAAGGATGATGACAAAGGTCCTGCTGGTAAAGGGTCAGCTAATTGGAAGAAAAAAATTGATGTTGAGAAGAAAGAGCTATTGGACATGGTCGAGAGGCACAGGAATTAGCAAATTGAGGTTGCCAATACTCTGGGTGGATTGAATTAGTGTGGTCTCTTCTTTCTTGATTTTTGTTTCCTTCTAGGGGTTGGTTTTTTTTATTATTTTGTTGTTGTGTAGTTGTTTGGTGTTGATGGTGGTTTTTTGTCTTACTTTTAGTTCAACACATGCTCATTTGTGTTTTTTGGCTGTTGGGTTACTGTTGGTGGTGTTTTGAATATTTTTTTGGCACTATTTTGTATCCTTAGTTGTAATCATTTGTTTTTTATAAAGAGGATTTGGTAAATTGATCCATATGTTTTATATAGTTTTAATTAATTTCTAAGAAAATTGATCCATAAACTTGAAATGTCAGACTTTTTTAATTTTTTAATAACATTTTTTTTGTTAATTTTTTTGCAAAAAAAAATTAGATGACATCAATTTTTAGAAAATTATCTACACAATTAAAAAAATAAAAAATGTTTAGTTTAGGTCCAATTATGTTGTTCGTACACGTTGATTTTTAAAAACAACAATTAAAGCCAATAAAAATTCAATAAAAAAATATATTCAAAAAAATTACAAAAAAATATCCTCATCAATCTTCATGTTCTTACATATCTTTCCCCAAAAGGAATTATACAAATAATTTTATTTAGGTCAAAAAGTGGTGTTCGTACATGTGCATGGTATGGTTAAAAAAAGTGACTTTTGAAAAGTGGTTTTTATACATGCCTAGCAAAATTTAATTTCTATCATCTTGGTATTTGAATAAATTACATACTTGGAAACTAGATTTAAAATACTAAATTTAATACTAAAGACTTTTTTAATATTCATTGTGTAAATGCTTCAAATTTTCAGCCCAATTGTGATTTTTTTTTTAAAATAGCAAAAACACTTCCACGTTTTGAGTTTTTTATGGACCCAACTTCTTGCATCAACCCTAAAATTATTTTCCATGTCTTTGTGATACATCTACTTAGACTTATTTAGAAGCTATCATTTTTCACTTTAATTATGTAAAGCCCTACACTTTTACTCAATATTATCAAATACTTTATTTGTATCATGGGTATATGATGTATATATAGGTATGCAATAAAAAGTATTAGAAGATAATGGTAGAGAAAGGAGTAGTAAACAAATGGATGATAGAAAAAAATGTAGGGAAAGTGTATAGGACAAAATTATATATTAATACACATGGTAAGTAATAAACAAAGAAAATAAATAAAAGTGATGAAAAAATGGATAGTACGAAATTATATTGATCTGATGATAGTTATCCAAATATTTAAGGAATTACTAGAGGATTTTATAAACAAGTAGTATTATTTTATGTTAGGAATTGAATTATGATTTGAGCAAATAAAAAACTTTTGGATAGTGAAGGTGCTTGGTGAGTAGGGTTATTCATGTGGGTAGATTTTTAGTGTTAATTTTCTTTGGTGAATTGAATAGTCTAGATGATTTAATTATTAGACATAATTATGTAATGCTTATATTATTAGTAGAATAAATCAAGGTTGAAGTTATTTACATGAAAATTATTACGATCAATGTAAAGTATATAAGGAAGAGTTTATATTATCTTTTCTAGCTTCCCATCAACTAATTGTATCTCTTGAGAGTGGTGACTCAATATTCGAAAGATATGTGAGAAGGGTGAAGTTTAAGAAGGTTTGAGAAGCCAAGCTCCTAGTCATGCCCTCTCTTGGGTATGTATTAGGTTGTCAAGGTTGAATCAATGTCTTAGGAGAGTTCATTAATGACCTTGATTGTATCTCTTGAGAGTGGTGACTCAATATTTGAAAGATATGTGAGAAGGGTGAAGTTTAAGAAGGTTTGAGAAGCCAAGCTCCTAGTCGTGCCCTCTCTTGGGTATGTATTAGGTTGTCAAGGTTGAATCAATGTATTAGGAGAGTTCATTAATGACCTACAGAATAATTGGTATAACAAATAGTGCATAAATAAATATATCATGTGTAGTTATATGTATTTTTGTAACTCAGTTCTCATTTATGAAGGTATTCATCACATTTTAGGCTAGCAATTAAGAGATTGTTTGGGAGATTTTTTAGACCATTATGACTTTCATTCCTTGCAACAGATGATTAAGGTTAGGTTCAAATTTAATGGTTTATGTTGTTGATCAAAAAAGAGGTTAAAAGGGATGCAAATCAATCAACAATCATTGTTAAAGGGTAAATTAGACCCACTTGTTAATACATTAATTTTAATCAAGATTATTCCAATTCCTTGTATCATCTAATTACTTTATTGAAAAGCACTTTTCAACATATTTCTATATCAGCTAAGAGGTAGGAATGCATACAAATAAGGAGGTATGGCTCTGTATGGGTTTGTTTGCTTGGGAATTTATTGGAAAGGATAGGAGGGGTGGTGTGGGGAAGGAGATGTAAGACAATTTCTTATTTCACCATTAAAGTATTATGGTTCTCCTCTATTTCAATCAACTACCTCATGTTGAAGAGGTAGAGTAGATGCATGGAGGAAAAAGGGTTTGTTTTTGTGGTTTTATTAAGCTATAGTTTTTGCAATGGTAACAGGAGAAGGACAATAGGAAGTGTGTGGAATTTGGCTTTGCACCTGTCAATTGCACTTGATTGAAAATTTTAAAAGCCCTTTCAATAAATCCATTTTGTACATACCCTACAATGATTGCATTCCATGTGACCACATTTCTTTGAGGAAAATTTTCAAACAATTTGTGTGCCTTATTCATACGTCCACATGTTGCATACATATCTAGCAAGGCAATTGCAACTACAAAATCTGACAAAATACCTCCATCCCTTATGATTTGATGGATGTCCATATCATGATCCAAAGCTCCCATTTTGATGCAGGAAGAGTGGATGCTTGAAAAGGTTGTGGAATCTAATGCTACACTTTCCAAGTGCACACACGTAACATAATTTGTGTGAAATCTTGAGGTAAGTCACCTGCCATGGCTTCAAAGATTTTTTGTTTTTGGAATCTATATGTGACTCGATTATTTTCAATGTGTTATATTTTCTTCAAAAATAATTATTATCTATTAAATAAATGGAATTGGTCCTACAGTTTTGTCTCTGGCTATAATTTTAGATCTACTTTGTGTTTATTATAAAAATCTTCAAAATATCAGGTAAAATACCATTGCTAGTTCAAACATTTTAACCCATTCACCACAATAGTTCAATAGTTTTTAGTTGTTATAAAGCCCATATAAACTAAGAATAATGATTGATTTTGATCTAAATTCTTCAAAAACTTAGTTCATAAACATTAATGAGAAGTGAGGAAAGCAACTCACCTAAAGTATTCCTTTGAATTATTCTCTACATTCTAGTTTAGGTGTTCCTTTTTCCCATTTTATTATTTTATTATTTACAACCTATAGATAGTTACTTGCAACCTTAATAATGTATTCAAGTATACTCCATAATCTCTACTAACAATGCTCCTTCAATTGCAATAATAAATTCCAAGAACTCTATTTATCTACCATAGCATAAGACTGAACAGGTATGGTAGTCTTTCAAAAAAAAAAATTCCTCTGACTAATGATCTACCACATGTGACTCTTCAATTCTAGAGAATTGTGAGGCCCACCCCTACGATACATATAGTACTTGGATTATTTTGAGTTTGGTTATTGTCCATGCCTATTGTGTGACACCCCAGCGTGTGAACCCCAAAGGACAACAAACACCACAATTTGTATTTAAAAAAAAAAAAAAAACATTGCATACAATGAAAATGTACATACACTGTAGGAAAAACAATTATGCATTTAAAAAATCATTCACATCCTCCGGGGTATACAGAATGGTCATTATGAATCATAAACTTTTATCAAACGAAAGCGAATAAACATCCAAGATTACATAATGATAACATATAATCATCCATGAGCAATAGAGAGGAAAACGATACAACATTTTATTATGAATCAATTCATAGTTCCATGATACAATTGTGGATACAACACACCCAGGATACAATGGTACCAGACATAATGCTTCTCTCATATCAACGGGAAGAGTTCATAAAGTACAAGAATATTATATCAAGGAAGAATAAGGTACAAAGTGTAGAGAAGTCTTCAACCAAGTGAAGCCCTGGAAACTCTATGTCCGCTTTCGCATCATGAACACAACCTAAGAACCCAATGGGGTGCATAACATGTTCCACCTTACCACGTGGACTCGAAGGTCCACCCCCTGTGCTAGGAGTTGAAAAGTAAGATCTGGGTAAGTGCACCAAGATGGTTCCCAAAAAGGGGGCTTAAGTGGCCACTTTTTTCTGAAATTAGGAAATGCTGACCTTGGACGTGAAATTGAGAATAGTTACACTCAAAATTTTGAGATGGAACAAAAACAAGGATCAAAGTGCTCCAAGTCTACATTCTAAACTACTAATTTATTTTGAAAATGGTTGAGATTAAGGGGTTCAAAAGAGGGATGTACACAAAATCGTGTTGTTTTTGTCAGAAAAATATAACATAGCAACTCTTGTATGACCTAAGCATGGTGAACTTTTTTTTAGTATTTTTAAAATCGCTACGGTCAAAATTTAGCTAACAGCATCTAGTTGATGCACAATTTTTCTAATAATTTTTTAATGAATATTTGATTTTTTACTAATTTTCTAAGTGGGCACTTCCTGAAAAGCAAAATTTTGGCCGTGCTCCCCCTACAAATTTTTGAAAATAATTGATTTTTTTTTCTTTTTTTTTTAATTTGTAGAATGGAGTCTAGTTTCTAAAAATGTAATTTATTTGAAATTTTGATGAATGGTTAATTTATAACAAAAAAAACACCAAACACTATTTTTAGCAAAAAATAGACATACAAACAAAATAAATTATGGATGAAAGGCTTAACATTGTCAAAAAGTGAAAAAAATTACATCGTTGGATACCTAAGATAGAACCTAACATTACCCATGTGTTCAATTTTGTCGATATTGAACTAGATGCAATTTTGATAGTGAGCATGGACTCGATTATGTGAAAAATTGTAGAATTTGCAAAAACACATCTTTGGCCTTGTTGGGAATGCCCTCCAAGCCTTTGGGTTGGTATCCCAAGGAAAATAATTTCAATTTTTTCTTTTTTTTTTAATGTGAAATAACATGAGCGAATTTTATAAAACTTTTTTCAAAAATGGCCACAAAATTGGTACCCAACTTCATGCACCCACCCATCCCCATTCATCAACTAAACAATCAAGTTGTAAGACCCCGTTTCACACGTGATTAATGCTAAACCTAATTTGTGATATGATTTTCTTAAATTGATGATTAGATATATTGTGGATGATAAAAAAAGGTGATCTTTTGACAAAATCCTTGCAATTTCATTTTGACATTATGTTCTATTGTCACTACAATGAAGGTGGAATACACTAGTATACTATGGAATACATATTTAGATTTAAATGGATTATTATATGGTTAAAGTTTAGAATATTCAGCTAATAGATTAATGTGATATACAATGTTACTTATGATCATGTCGGTAATGTGCAGGAAGGCAACAATGTTAGCATGAGCAGGGAGGACCATTGAGAGCAAATCAAAAGAAATATTTTTGAGGATATAAAGATAATATGTTTATAGATTAAGAGGTGAAGGTTGATATTAAAGGTATATTTTATTTTGGGTTAGGGGTTGGGAACCCTTACCCTAGTGTGAAACTCGGATGGATCTTTGAGTGGGTCCTTGAAGAGGGTTATTGGTCAATTTACTTGGTTGGGATACAAAAATAAACCCCATAGGGTCTATGCCTTAGTGGTAGGGGTCAATTGGGCATGCAATAGGGTCCCAAGGACATGATTTGACTCCTGAAAAGTGCCCATAATGAAGAGTGGCGAATTTTGAGGAGAGGATGGGAGGTGAAAAGATTTGGTGTTGTCCAAGTGCATGCTACCTCTTTAATGAGAAAAGAATCTCATTGAAGAAGGGAGGTACACTCCACACCTCCCCATCCAAAAGGTTGCAAGTTGAAAACTCCTATATAGTTGGAGAGGAAGAATGAGTAAGGTGTTACCCACTTCTCCTATTGGAGAACTCTAATGAAGATAGTATAAAGGATGAGAAGAGGAGAGGATTCCTCCTTCTTGGGAGATGGATATTCAAGTTGGACTAGCTTGGAGAGGAAAGAATGATAGAAGATTTTAATCCTCCTCACCTAAAGAAGAGAGATAAGTTTTCCCTACTTCCATTCCCTATTGTCTATATTATTGCAAGAGGATGACATGTTTATATGGATCATTATTAAAAATAGTTAGTAGAGAACCTATGCTATGTTAGTGTTATCATTTTGTAAAAATGAGAAAATAATCCATTTATCATTGTGGAGCTAAAATAATTCCTTGCTGGGGGGTATGGCTAGAGTCCACAAGGCTCCATGACGCCATTACGGTAGGGTGGAGACCAAGCCTTAATAATTTGTGTGTATTTCATTGTATCAGTAGATATTGTTGTAAAATTGAAAGTTAGTATTTTTCTAGAAAATGGAAAGATGATAAAAGGAAAGCCCTAATCAATTGTGTGTCTTTCATTGTATTTGTAAAATTTGTTCACAATATGGAAAACTAGCGTTTTATGTAACATGGAAGAAAATGGAAAAGGGAAAAGTTTATTCTTAGGCATGTGGACAGTTAGACATTAGATGATTATTGTATTAGAGAAAGTCTTATGCATTAGCATGGTATTCATTGTATTCTCAAACATTACTATAATATTGGTAGTTTAGTATTTGGTTGAAATGGAAAAAAGTGAGATTGTGCAGATCTAGTTTCTTCTTACTGTGTATTACTATTGTATTTAACTTAAACTAATCTTGGAAGAAGTTGAAGTTATTTTCCATACGAATCTTCAAAAGTATGACTAAAGTAAAAAGAATATACATGGATTTAAATGTGACCCATCAAATGATAGATGTGAAATTCATAAAAAGGTTGTGCATCTTCAAAGGGTACTCACATTTCCTATATGTGCTAGTGTGTGCTTGGGGAATTGTGTTTGCACATTCTCGTGGCTCCCTCATCTTGAGACTGTTCCTTATGTAAATGTTAGGGAGTACAAACTTGAGTAAAGCTGAGGCCATATTCCTCTGTGAGAACTTAATTTCATACAAAGTACTTTTATCTACAATGAAAATGAAGAATACGTGTTCTAATTCGAAAAGAATGTGTATCATCTCATACTTTCAGTTTTCTCTTATATTAGAAATGAACATTCGAGGTTATGCCTTTGGTTATTAAACTTAATGTATCCATATTCGTTGTAAGTAAAATTCAAAGGTAAGACAAGAAACCGCGTATATTACTAGTTACTGAGATGTATGAATGAAGTTTTGCTTGAATATAATATTTTCTGTTGTTTCAATACTGTAATCTCTAAACATAAATAAAGAAAGAGAATTTTAATAAAACAGAACCCAGATTTAAATGACTAAATAGACCAATCCCTGGGATGGAAAATGTAGTGGAGTGTCTAGGCTACACACAGTCGTTTCCCCCTCCATATCATCACTACATAAATCTGCACAACTTAATCAATTGGGAGAGAGGTTCGTGCAAGAAACAAGAAGAGAGAGCTTTAAGCATATCAATAAGACTCGAATCTGTAGTATTTTCTCGCCCTATCACCACAGTTGCGACTAGTATTGCCCTGTCAAGTATCAAAAAAAAAGTAATACAATTGCAGTCATAGCACCATATTAGGCTCAACTCAACAAATCAATCTTTATCTATTAATGACCTTTTGAGCTGGGCGAAGTTTTAAAAAAAAAAAAAATAGATAAAATAAATGGGAACAACAGATGTGCATTTTGTGATCTCTTTTCATGGGACGCAACCCATTCCCATGAGCTACCACCCTCACCATTGTTGTACCGATATTTGTTTCAACTTCAGCAAACTGCCACAAAAATTCATTGATAAACTATATTCTTCAAAGCTCTAAATCGTCCTAACACGTCTTCAGTGCAAACCGGTGTGGTTTTCTAGAATGTCACTTCAATTTATTGCTGCCTTGACCATGCCATGGGAGATTGCAAGTTGAGAAATCAATATTAAACAACCACCTAATTACAACCACTCCTTTGGTCGCTGGTAATAAATATTGTGGGTGCATGAAGCTTATCGTATTAACCAGAGGATGGTCACATGTACTGATGAGCAAAGATTGAATGATATTATTATCCTATTTTTTAATCGATTTGGTAAGAAAGTGGAAGTATACGATGTCCTCACGTCTTTTCACACTAAGGTCTAGGGTTGGCATGTCGTATTTAGGGTGCAGTAGTCTAAGATGATGCTGCGATTTCTCCATTGTGGTTAAATTAATTCGTGACCAGGCGAGGGTTGATGGAAGCCATTAATGCAAGCATTAGGTTTTACGTAGCATAGTAGCTAAAGCATAAATGAAGCACACATATGGTATTACTGGGGATTACGAATATCATTGTCATAGCATAAGGTAGTTTCAGAAAACAAATAGGGAATAATCTCTGAGCCTGCTACTTCAACAGAGAAAGTAAATAAATACATAAAGACCATATTTAAGCATTCAAGTTAAAACTAGGTCATTAGGAGAGTTGAAGCTATCAATCCAGAATAAAGTGACATTAAGAGAAATAAGAGGCTTGTGAACTATATTTTTAAAAGATACAGTATCAATTTATGAGAAGTGACCATAATTTATTAAGAATATTAATTTCCTAGCAATTTCAGAAAAATTCAAGCCCCTTCCTTTTCACTGTAGCCATAGTTGGCTTAGTCATGTTATTCTTACTCCCTTGATTGTACTATTTTTGTATCGTCCCGCTAGCTGAGCAAGATTGCACTTCTCACTGTGATTGTCTTGTCTAATCACTGCTAGTATCGTTGTCGGTAACAAAATGAATGGAAAAGAAAAAAAAAGAATCAGCTTTTATTGTTACATTTGTATCAACGCAAAATTTTTAGTGCCCAAAGTTCTCTTTTGATTCGATCACAACTCATAGATATGTGTTGCCCCGATTCATTATTCTTACCACAATTGATTTGGTGGCTAACTCACTCTAAGCTAAGCCTCGTAAATTCTTCTGTATGTTTATTATGCTTAAAGTTTTAAAAAAATGAGATAAGTCATTATCCTAAAAAGCTTTACACATAAAAATATACTCCTTAAAATATAATAAAAAGTTCTTAAGTCTTAAGGAAAGAAAAGGTACTCGTGGGATTCTTAAAAGACTTAGACTTTTATTTATCCTTTTAATATGATATTCTTAAAGTACAAAGAAAGAGAAAAAAGATATATAGCGTTTTTTTTATATAATGCATTTTAGTTATTTTCATATTTTTATGTATTTTATTTATTTATTTATTTTTTTATGTGTCAAATTTTTAAATGGTATAAATTGGGATAATTTAAGGGTAATATAGATAAAATAATTATTCATCGATAAAATTAAAAATTGAGATTTACATTGGAATTACATTTGTTTTAATGTTAATAAGAACAATTAACTTATTATTTCAACTTCAATATAGCAATAATATCATTGAGAGATATTTAATCTCACAATGGAAAATTAATACTTACATTTTAGTGCGGTTGACACTGTTAGTTCATCATGGTGAGGTTGACACTCTTAGTTCTTCACAATTATTTGAAAGGTGTCACAAATAGTCAAAATTGAATTAATAACCTTTATTCTTTGGTATCTAGCTCAGACCCTAATCTCATCAACAATATCATTATCTTGTAGATAGTTTTAAGCTCTATAAATAATAAGGATATTAATATTGATATTACCATTAATAAAGTAAATAATTATATTAATGAATATAATAGTGTGGGTGATTTAATTATAATGTTAATAATAATAATAAATGATAATATATTATCTAAGAGAACCTTGATATCAATAACAACAACCTCATCATTATTAAATTGAAATAATAAAGTTCTTAGATGTTAACACTAGTATGACCCTAATATTTTAAAAGAATCGTGGATTGGACCCTAATGTAACAATTAATATAATGGTTCCATTAAGATGAATTTAATTATTAGATAGATGGAATCAATAGTATCAATTCTAAGTCTAACCTTAAATAAGGAGTGGATTACTACCTTATGTTGGTATAAGTGCTAGTATTCATGTTATACATGAAATTTCGTAATCTTTGACAATATTAGTTTTCATCAAAACCTATAAGAGATTTAACCTTGTATCTAGTGTGAATATTAGGGTCAATTTTTATAACCATTCGGATCCTTTCACTAACTTGTTTGTATGGTGGTATTATTTCAAAGTCATGCCTTTAATAGGAGGTTTTGTGTTTCCCTTAGTTGAGGGTAAATTTTAGTTCAATCAAAATAATAACATGTTAGAGATGATATAGTTGCATTTTCTCCCTTTCTCTTGTTAAAAAAAAAAAAATTGTTGGGTTTTTCTTGCAAAAATTTCTAGGCATGACACAAGCAAACCAAACTCCACAACAAGAATAATGACATAAGATAACAACCCATCACATTACCTTCACCTAGCCACAACAAAATACTGGAAAGTCCAACAAAACCAACTACCAATTTTATATATCAACATTAAGTAACCTGAAGAGGTTCCAACAACAATAAGATCCAAAGCCTTCAAATGAATTTGCAATATCAATCAACAATAAATATCAAGGGCACCTTTCATTAACATCAATCAAGTTGCCATGAGGCATGTATGCAACACTAAAAGATGGAACTTGGAGGCTTCAACAACAAACACCAAGAACCAATTGCATCAACAACATCGACAATTCAATCAACACTCTCAGAGGTTACCAAACAAAGGAAGGTAAATGGGTACTATACGAGAGTGTCATCACATGACCTTACATGGATTAGCCAGGAAACCTATCACAAGGTACTGCCTCCATCTATGGTTATCCAGGTTGCCTATCTCAAGGAAACTGTTCCATAGGATGACTCATGCGAGACCACTTACCTTTCATGATGACAAGGTAGTGATCTTACCAACCAGGTCTTCTCATCCCATCCTTAGCCTATGAAAGAACTAACGGTATGGGTAAGGCTCATAATTAATCTTGTTTAGTGTTTAACTACCCAAACCCATTAATTAATTTTATTAGGTTATCACTTATTAAACAACTCTTCCATGGGTTACCCTAACATCCCCTTTTTGCGTTAGCCCCCATGAAGAGCCACTCTCCCTGCGGCACCAAAAACTAAATACAAGCAAGGGGTGTACCTCAACTCACATAAAAATCAAAGTGTACTTATTTCACAACATATGAGGCAAGAACCATCTCGCAGGAACATTCCATATCACTGAAATCAAGAACAACGGAGGTACCACCCGCAATAACACAAAAATCAGAAATAGGATCAATGAATCACAAACATCCAATCATGGAAGAATCAATATAAACAAACTTTCTCCATTTCCTCTGGAAGCCTTAAACACCAAAAAAAACAACAAACTTCCACTAAAGGTAATTCAAACACTTCGGGTTCCCAACCATCTCAAAGTATGACTGCAAGAAGGAAAATGCATAAAGTCTCCTCAATCAGAATTAACACAAAAAGGAAGACTCACAACATGGAACTACAAAGAGATGATATAAAATTCACACTCACAAAATGAAAAGTGCAGGATAAGTGTAGCAACATCATAACGAAATCTTAAAACTCAATCAAGGATAAAATAATCAATTCAATACAAAATCGACTGCATTTACTGAAGGTAAATCAGTCAATAGGGTATCTAAGGGAGACCTCAATTTTCTCCACACACAATACCCTAACAACTATTAATTTGGCTCAAACCAAATTTAACTAATTCAACAAACACAACGAAAATAGAAGTCAACACTTTTAATAAGGATTATCATCTTCATACAATAACCAAAAACAAGGTCAATTGACAGTACATCCAAGAGAAACATGATAGGAAATCAAACAAGCAATCATTCCAAAACCCTAGTACTAAAGTTTCCACTTTACAATAATGCTATAGAGGTTATACAAAAGTAAAGTTCACTAAGAAGTAATTTAAAATAACTAAAGTTATTTAAGCATATTTCCCAGATATTCCAATTAATACCCTAGAACCATTTAGATCATCTCATAAGTTTTACTAAGACACCAAGAGCAATTAGTCCCAAGGAATTTTTGAATCATCATTAATAATATAATCATTGAGTATCATATGAATTGAGTAAATAAATCATCTGTATCCCCTTTTGCAAGCAATTAGAAACATTAATAAACCCTATATGAAATTAAAAAGATATAAGATGAACAACTAAACTTGGTTTGGATATAAATAAGCTTCTAAGTTCTATGCCTGGCATTAGCAAGGTTCACTTCAATGTTATTATTAATTATGAAAATATTAAATATTACCCTTGATTTTAAAAGCACTTTAACATAATTCCATAACCTAATATGATACGAGATAAGCATAATATGAATGAGATTTTAGCAAGGCATTAATCAAGTGCATAAGTCAAAACCCATAAAATTATTTGATGATGCACCTTAATAACAAAATCCCATTTTACAAAAGTGTAAGACATAGCTTAAACTTAAAGATAATTTGTGTTTTCTTAATGTTCTTTTCTCGAACCTATTTTATTTTATTTTATTTTATTGTGTTTATTGTAATAATCAAAAGGGTTTCTAACAAAGAGAATTAGAATAAAATCCCAATTAATACACATACCTCATATTCTCACACATAATTCTATTACAATGAGACTAATATATATTAACATTGCTTAATAAAAATAATAATTGATGGTAATACTTTACTTGCTTTATTTATGTTTCTAATATTGATTCATATATAAATTTGATAATCATTATCTCAATATATATTTCTAATTATTACCATAATTATTTATACACCTAATTAATTTTATCTCAAGGAGGTTATTTAAGACGTAGATTTCCCATTGAATTAGATTCATGGTTAACTTAAAGAGTACAGAAGGACAACTTGTTCGTATAAGGATACGCTGGATAAAGAATCAAGAATACTTAGTATTAAAGCAAGATTCGATAGACTTGAGGAAAATATTGGAGATGCAAAATAAAACAATCTAAGATAAGTAATCTACCAATCGCGCCATGGAGGGAGAGGGTTTACCACCATGAAAGATGGGTAAGTCTAGAGCAGCTATTATCACAAATACTGGATAACAGGGTATTCTTAACAAAGTAAGCAACACTCATCAAGATAAGGCACGCAATATGAAGAACATAAAATGCAATAGAAAGAATAACCTGTTTTTAACCAAATTTACTGAGATCCAACTCCTCGAACAGTTGTCACTTTCGCTTCTTCCAACAATTCAATAGAAATTCTCTTTCCTGTCCCAAAACATCAATCCACATAATAATTTCACCAGCCCTTCTTTCAGATCATATTTATGTTCAAAACCAAGAAAATGAAGTTTGGGGGAGTGACAACCATGCTAGAAGTTGCAATTCGTAGACATTGCAAATGCACTAGTGGACATGTACACAGAAGGAAGAAAGCAATGACAAGGCGCAATAGATGCCTCTGAGAGATGTGATCTCCTAAAAAATGCTATATTTCCCCCATTCCCCCACCCCCGACTCACAGAGAGAAACAATTTTTTTTTCTTTCCGAGTGCATCCCCCCTACCAAAGACACTCTCAAGAGAGTTTTATTGTTCCACACAACTCGAGTGCTCATGCAACACAACACGTATCCCACACAAGAATTTCGACCACCATTATCGAGTGCATGGTGTGGACCCCAACATGGTGTAAAAATCAATCAAAGAAAACGACTCCATTCTAAGGTGCCCTCCTCGAGGCAATTCATAGACCAAAAAAAAAAACCTCATTAGTCCTATGTTAGTGTGTCTGAGCACCACTATGTGCCTGACCAATTTTCCAGCTGTGGAGCTATATGAAGAAGTAACCGCTATGCACTCTATTGTTGTGCATTAATTTTTATTCTATTGACTTATAATAGTAATTTTTAGAATCTTAAGATATGGATTGTATTTAATTTTATTCCATGATCTCAACTAAACATTGCAAATGTGTTTGATGTTAAAATAGATTATTGACTCAATCAAATTAAAAGTTTTATATTGATGTTTCAAGATAACTCTATCTTAAATGCTAATTTTACATTGGAACTTATGTGTCTTTTAAAGTTTGTAGGATATTATCATGGTATTATGATTTCATACTTAGGTTTCCAAATTATGGAAAGAATGTCTCCTATAAAATACCCACTTCATTTTAACATTTTCTTTATATGATCAAGAGTCAAAAATCATATAATTAGAATACCACTTATAAAAGATGATTACAAAGAAAATTTTCTTTAGGTAATAAAAATTAAGGTTACGGTCCTTTCTAGGGTATAGCGTTTTTGGTCATAATAAGGGTTTAGAGTGTTTGTTATTCCTATATGATAAACACTAAAAAGGAATTTTTTAAAATATCTATGGATTGATCCAAGATGGATGAACATTTGTATTTCAATTTTCTTATAATTTACCCTTTTTTTTAAATTTTTAATTTAATTTAATTTTTGTTTTTTTATTTAAATTCAATAATAATGACCTCATATCCACACAAACTAGCTAGGAAGGTAGTTAAATTACAAACATACTAACTTAATTAATAAAATACTTTAAGATTGATTGAAGACCCTTATTTAACTTGATAACCCTAATTTTCTTTTAAAACCCACTTTGATGGTATCGTTAAAAATTGCATTTAATGTTTGTCTTGCAATTCCATGAGAGTGAATAGAGTAGTTGAAATTTATTCACTTATTATTTTATTTAATTAGTTATTTATCAAAAATAAACCTTTTATTTATCAAAAGATTTTATTCAATAATTTATTTAATATGTTAATTAACCAAGAACAATAGCATTAATCAAACAATTTTAAAATCGGATAACTCAAACAACAAACAAAATTACTCGAAATCCAAAGAAGGTCGAACGAAGGGATGCTGCATATTGATATCATTGATGACAAGATATTTAAACATTTAAAGTTCATACGATGATTTAATTTTGAATATGCTACATGCTTAGTTAGCTGACTATGATGATTAGTCTAATTCTATGTTGATTATTGTGTTTTTTTAATTTGAATCTTGAAATTTAATTATAAATGAATGAAATATGTAGTGTGAATGAATCATGTTGCAATTTGAGGAGTATGAAAATTAATGTTAATAAAATGGGAAAAGATAGGTGATTAATGATTTTTCAATTATGCAATGAGATCTTTATGCTATGTGAATTATGAAACTTATGGGTATGTGCAAATCATGGTGGACCCAAAAGTGGCGATATGATGGGTATGTATAAGGTATATGGCTAATGACTATTTTTTACCTAAAACTGATGAAACACAAAGTGTTTTTAAAGGAGATTCTTAGCTTTCCACCAATATAAATTATGCTTTACTTTGAATTTAATAAATAATTATTATTCACTTTTTATTTGAATTACGACTAAAATCCTGATTGAAAAACATCTATAGCTTTAAAATAGTATCACATTTTTTGAATCCAAAACATGTGTTACATTTTATACTTCACATACTATAAGATTTTAAAAAAATTGAATTTCATGAAGTTTTGACCAAGTTAAGGTGGTCAGACATACAAGTTTTTATATTTTTTAAAAGTTGTAATAAAAAAATCATAATTAATTATTTATTTGGAAAAAAATTATAAAAAAATATGCATCACATTGGGACATGATCCCTTTACTTATATCTAAAATCTTATAAAAAAATATTATCATATTGTGGTTAGGGTGGTTAGACATACACCTACTTCTTATTTTTTCTTGAAATTTAAGTACTACTGCATTGAAATTTCAAATTTTCACCAAATAGATTTAAAAAAAATCAAAATAGACCTAGTAGTTTAAAAACTACATTAAATTTTCTACAAATTATATTCTTACATATTTTTGAAATAATATAGATAACTTATTCAAAGTTTTACGTCAAGTTGCCTAACTCTGATTTTTCTGAATTTTTTGCCACTTAAGGGCTTGTTTTTTCCATGATTATCTTGCACATACCCTTGTGTGAATGCAATTGTGTGATTCAATTATTTTGATCAATATATATACGATTTACTCAGATGGACTAACGTGTGCATCGAGTGTGCAGGTATATCTTCCATGGCTAAATGGAATCAGAGGCAACTCTTGGGAACCCTAAGTAATTTAACCAATGAAACCAAACTATATTTTGTTTCGAGGGACTATAGTTTCGTTTTGTGATGTCTTTTATTTGTGATGTAAATTGTGAATATTAGTAAATTGATTTTATTTCCATGTCAATCCATCTAGGAGGTGAGTTGTCCATCCAAGTGGACAAACTCGGATTTGAACTTTTAGGCACTATTTGGGGATTGAAAAGTGATATTTTTTATGTGTTTTTATGGGTTTAAGGTCCCAAGGGAAGGTACCTATGGATTAGGTACCTTTTTAGCTCAAAATCTTGGGTCAATCTCAATATTGGGCACTCTTTTTGAGGCATTTAAGAACTTTGACGAAAATAAGGTTTTGGGAAGTGGGATGGGGACTAGTTCTTTCCATCCCCACTTCTCCAAATTTCCTTGGAAGGCTCCCAAGATCTCACACATGTGTGAGCACACATGGGTGAGTGTGCCTAGGGGAGTGAATGAGAGGTTGAAAAATTCCAACTCCCTATTCAAAGGAATTCAAACTTGAGTTCCTATAAAATAAACTCAAAAATAAGGGTTATGGGGGATTCTTTTTGCATTCTTAATTTTGGTTGAATTTTGGGGGGTTGAGGAGATTGAAGCAAAAGCTTGGAAGAAGAGCAGTTGTGTGGATCCTCATCCCATCTTTCTATAAGATTGGATTGGAAGTAGATTTACCATTCTACTCTTGTTTCTCTATGTTTTAATCTGATAAGATTATATGTTTGTTTTAAAATACTTTTGGTGTTTGTTTTTTTGTGTTGTTGAATGTGTATTATGTAATGGGAAAAAGGTTGTATAGGGATAGGCTCACCCAAAATTTGGGTAGAGCGTCCCTTGTTGGGGATGGTATGGAGTAGGAACCTCCATGGGGATGTTAAGTTCCTCCCTAAAAGGAGAGGCTTAAAAAGGGTATGAGTACCCATATGCAAATTATGAGATGGTAGAAATGTTTTGGTGGTATGGGTCTTTCATGAAAGAGGAGTTATGGTGGAAGGGTTGTATGTGAAGAGATGAAATTATGATAATGGTTTTATTCTTGTTGTTCTCTTTTAAGTCCCCATTTGGAGTGTGTTGTCCACCCTCCATTCCCCATTTTGGATTTGTAATGAATGTTTAAGTTATGTGATAAACCCTTTGGGAGGGAGTGAATTTTTTTGTATGTTTCATGTGTGTTTATATGGCTTGTTGAAATGGTCTTTGTGTATACCCGGTTCCCTTGGTTGCCTCCTAGCTCAAGGGTGGTTTGTGAGAAAACCTATGGTTGGGAGGTGAGCACTACCTTGGCTATGGAGAATATGTTTGTGTTTTGTGTAGGTTGGAGAAAATTATGAATACACTTCAAGCTTGGGGAGGGTAAACTATTGTGTCTTATCATTATGTCTGAGGTGAATATAACCTCACAAAAATATAACTACCTATATTGGTAGAGATGGGATAAAAGTGTATATGTATGGAAGTGGTGTATATTTTGTATGAGCTTGTAACTCTATTTGTGGGAGTGAAACTATTACTTGTTAAATGCATTTTTTATTATTCTTTTACTTAAGAAAGTATGTGTTTCATTTTAAAAGAATGAATGTGAGATCTGAAAATAAAGTTCCTACCTTTGTATTCATTTGTTTAAGGAATGATAATATATTCTTTGTTGTAATAAGTGTATAGTTATAGTTTCCATGTTGTTGAATGGAATAGGTACATCCTTTATTTTCTAAGAATATCTATGCTTACATGGTAATAAAAATATAGTGCATATTCTAAGTTTAAAGATTGCATTATACGTCCTATGAAAAGAAATATGGAATAAATGTATATGTCTATGAATGTGTATTCGACTTCTTGTATAAACTTAGTATGACTGAATGAAGTATCAATTAAAGGATTATTTTATAAGCAAAATAAAAGATAATATAGGGTGAAACGATTAGGATCTATGATTCTGTAATATAGAGGGGTACTATGCCCCACATATGCCTTTAATTTCTTTTTCCTAAATGTAACGAAAATAAATATGATAGAATTACTATGTGCCACAGTAAAATCTTGAAATATTTCACTTGAATATCCTTGTGAAGTAAATAAAAGAAGAATATCCTAGTCTTTTACAGATTTAGGTGTTAACTACTATGTATATAAAGAAAAGGAAGAAGAGGAGTTTCATTTCATAGCACACCATAATTTATAGAAGATTTTAGTGCTATTTAGATTTCTATAGTAAGACAGTTTATCTGCTAGTTTCTTTCATAGGGGAAGTTTATAAACAAATTTAACGTGTCACATATTCAATAGTACACTTTAAGAACACCATAGAATGAGTTGTTTCTTGTAGGTTGCACTATTGAGATTTTCCTTTCCATTGTGGGTGCCACCCATCATGGGTACGGATGCCAATGTACTCAACATCCTCAACTCAACTAGTTCTTGCAACAAGATAAAAATAATAAATAGATATTTCAGACTAGAGGCTATATCATAGTGATATTCTTTACATCTACCTACTCGCTTATACTAGAGATATAAAGCTAACACAAGGTTTCCCTCTTAAGTGTCATGTCTGTAGACACTAAGTAGTGGATAACCTCTGGTGATGGGTGAGCACTGTTTAGGCATAAATCCTAGGGGTTGATTGTCTACCATAGTAGTAGTTGCACCCTTATCACCTCTCCTACTAGGTTACCTTCGTGTGTTCTTCCATGCCCATGACCTAGTCTATGAGCAGTTGTTTCAATCTACCAAGGGCTACTGATAGTGAGAGCAAGTTTATTACCAAACTTGATTTACATAGCCGCAGTTTGGGCATCATCTCTTAGTGCATATAGTTCCAGTAATGTAACCAAGTAACATTGTGGACTCCTTCCTCTACCCACGCTTGGAAAACCTCTGTTCTAGTTGCATGACCCACATGCTCCAAAATAGCCACATATGAAAATAAGGCCAATATTATTAATGATCACGACGTAGATATTGCAAACCTTAATTCTCAGCATATAAAAAAAAGAATTAAAAAAGAAAATATTAGTATTAGTGATAACAAGGAGCAAAGAGGTTAGCTTTAGTTCAGCGTGTGATTCTCCTTGCATCCCAAGCTTGGTAGTAGGAGTCGATCGGTTTACCCATGTCCACGTTCCAAACTTGCACTCTCATTAGTGAAATCAGGCTCCTCTGTATTCTATTCTCTACCACATTACCTTTCCCTTACAAGGATATATTGTTGAGCATCGGTCATGGGATGCCATTCATAACTGAGCTAGGATTGACTCTAGAGGCACTGATTGGCTGCCATTTGAAGTCTCATTTTGAAATATTGAAACTCACTTCCTCCCTTGGTATTTACGCCATAGATCACAGTATATAAAGTTAATGTGATGCTAGGAAAAATTATAGACTGTAGTGTATCTTCCTGACATTTCCTGATCTATTCAACTCTCTATCTCACCCATTGATCAATGCACATAGATCCCTTATGAAGGCATGGGTAATCTTTTCAAAATTGCAGATTTGGTGTGCTTTGTACAAGAAAAATAGTGGCTCATGCAAACTATGGGCACCCAAGTTAATTCGATGCTTTATCCAGTGTTAGGTCACAACTGTCTTATAATACAAAGTAATATAAAAACCATGAAAAACATTTGACCTTTCACTAGGACATCACTGGCAAGATCTGGACATGGCAATTTCCCAATTGGTTAGGGAAAAATCTTGATAATGTTGTCTATATGTTTGGGTGCTTAGAGCAGTGTGGAGGCAAATAGGAGAGAAAGCCAACATTTTTTTTTTATGCTAATGCTGGTACCAAAATTTAGGTATATATCATAGCAATAATAAACATTGGTGGTGACAATATTGAGATCTTAACCCATGGATAGCCATATTGGGATTGTGTGATTGAGCAGTCATACAAATAATTAATGAGATGTAACATAAATGGCTGATTGGTCTGGATGTTTAGATTCGTATGTGTGGCAAAATAAAATTATAATATGGTTGACTCTTCTTGCATTCGACTAAAGAAGGAAAAAGAAATAGCGCATGAAAAGATAATTATAGTCTCGTGAAGTTAGAATAAACAACCATAGTATTAATGACAACTTGATATAACATCTAAGATAGAAAACCAGCTAAATGGATTCTTAATTTGTCAAATGTTTGGCTTCTTAAAAAAAAGTATAAATATAAAAACAAGAAACATTCAAGTAGGTTTTACAAGAGAGAAAATAAGAGTTAATGAGGAGGGCCACATAGCTTATAGATTTAGAGGGAAAAAATAAAAAGTAGTGAATTTAAAATGGGAGTTAGGAGATTGGATGGCTTCAATCATTTTTGGTTATTACGATTTTCTTATTAGCTTTTAGAATAGAGGTTTAAGTTATTGATTTGTATATAAGTAATAATTAGGCATGTAATGAGTCTTTAAAAGTAAGAATTATTATTATAAGTATAAATATAAATATATAATTTCATATATTTACATATTGAATATGTAAATAAAAATTTATTTCTTTTGGGTGTTAAGTTTAATCATGAATTTCAAGAGTGTCATTGACAATCTTTATATATAGTTAGGAAAATTAAATGTTATAATGGAAGAATATGGTTATCAATAATAGTAATAGTGATTGTATATTCAACATCATTGGTAAGATTAACACTTATATTAATGACATTAAAATTAGGTTCAAAATAATAACATTATTAATAAAAGTGGTATTAGTACATGTGTAATAGAATTGGAAAACATAATGTCAATTATTACTATAAAAAAGGGGTATTAAATTTGAATGTTACCTTTAATCAGTTATATCAATGGATACGATTAATTTATTGCTCATGATAAGATTAATGTGGCTAGTATTATAGTCATAGAGGGACTAATAATTTGAATACTAAACTAGTGGAAAATCATATCATTTAGGGGAATATTCTTATGGGTGACATCAATGGAGGTGTTAACATTATAAGTTTAATAAATTTAGTATTAAGGTTATATGGATGAAAATATTAAAATAACATTGTAATAACAATTCAAGTAACATTAGTGACAGTAGTCGTCAATATGAGTATTAATCCTAAACATTTAATAGGATAATGGTAATTCTAGTCTTGCCACATTCCCTTGGAAATAAATTTAAGTGATAGTGTTCTCAAGGAAACATAGTTACACCTTCATGAGTTATGGCTAATTTGTGGAGTGATATTATCATATAGGTGGAATGGTCAAGCTCCATATGTATTGATGACTGTTAAGACATCCTAATTATCCTATTCATGTAGTCATTAGAAGTTAAGATATAATGTGTTCTCTTTTAACATAGTTTAAAAGTATAGTGTTTACATTTTAAAAGAAAAAATAGTTGTGTTTTTTCCCTAGTGTAAGATATGGGCATTAAAAGAATACACATCCCTTATATTAAACTAAAAAGAGAAACAATTCCACAATTATAAGCATTGTTATTGAAATGGCCTTTATGTAGAGAAGTTTGAGTAATAGTTAATAAACATATGTTTTAGTATACTTCTAAATATCTAAAATAGGCATGGTCTTTCTCTCCAAATGTTTTACTTATCGAAGGTCTCAAGTTTCTTAAAGATGGTGATTGTTGGAGATTAGTAAGTGTTGTATAAACAAAAATGTAAAACCTAGAAAACTAATTTGTGCTACAATATTATTAGTTTTGTGGGTTTTACATTTTCGTTAACACAAATCATTGGTAGGAAAGTCAAAGAAATATACAAATATGACTGATGAAGATTGGGAGTATCTTGATACAAGAGCTCTAATACCACTTGTTGTGTAAATGGAAACATAAAACCCACAACTTAAATAATAATATTGCAACACAAACTAGTTGCAAGGAAATACATAAGGAAATTAAATGAAATAAGAGAATAATTAACAAGACACAAATTTACGTGGTAAAACCTTAACAATATGTCAAGAAAACATCCACGGGGAAAAGTATCAATATTCTTATTGCTCAGAAAAATTGATTACAACTTTCACACAACTATTGCTCATCAATTAAAATTCATTACAATAATGATTTAGCCTTCAAGGCAGCAAGATATAAATAACATCTTCAACTTGTGTTGAACATAGAAAAATCTAGCCTTGTTTTGTTTTTATTGTTTTAAATATTTATCTTTTTCAAAGAATTCCAAAGATAAGATTTTCCTCTATTTCCTTTATCTTTTCCAAAGATAAAATTTCTTCTTTTTCTCTAATTTTTTTGTCATAATCCAATAGTAAGAACTAAGGCATTGAAATTTTTAACTAGTCATATTAGTTGTACTAGCATATGCTAATGTTAGATTGTGTTTTCTTGGAACGCTAGTATTGTAAGATTATAATAATATTTTTGTGGGTCTAGGAAAGTGATATATTGAATGAAAAATTAGTCAACAAAAAAATAATGTGAGTTTAGCTTTTGTAACATTGTAGTTGAATATGTTCTAAAGGTTATAAATTTTCTTGCAACTTTTGAAACATGAATTTGGAATAGTCTAATGTTGTAGTTAAAATGACCAAATAAAAGTGATTTGCACATTGGATAATTATAAATTAAATATTATTTTTTACTTATCTTAAGTGAAATTATAATTCTTTATAAGTAATTGGGAATCAAAATCTAGGGGTAACTAATATTAGTATGGTGTTCAAGAATTTGAAAAGTTGAGATAGCGCTTGAAGTACATAAATCAAGAATTTACTATAATCAAAGGTTAAATTATCTAAATACCCAAGTTTTTGGAATTTCAAGTAGACGTTGAGCTCATTATATCTTTATGTTGAGGCTTTAAGTGAACCAAGGTGGCAAAGAGTCCTAGATCAAATCTTTAGTTGCAAGATAACCTTATAATATGAACCACAATTCATATACATAATCAATATGAGCCTTGACACTTGGTTGCATAATATTGTAAGCAAGTGTGATTTTATTTAGTGGTAGGTTACTACCATACTTTATTAAAAATATCTTTAATAATGAAACTCCATACTTTTGATAATCCATTGATACCATGGTAAATGTTTGAATGACTACAAGATTTCTATCAATCTCTTAGATATGACAAACTTGATCTTGAATTTATTATTATACCTACAATGAATTGCAATATAAACTATATAGAAAATAGAAGGCAACTATTATTAATTCGACAATGTGGTTGAGATTGAGTTGTGAGATAAATCATACATAGCATCTCTTGAAACCGTACTAATGGTCACTTAGTTAGGTTTAGGCTGAATGGCCAACAAGAGTAAACTATTTAGTCTATTAACTAGACTTATAAGAATATGGGGTTGCACCATAGGGAAAAGGAAATTCAAATTTCAAGAATATTATTAGTAATATTATTATTGGGTTTACTTCATACGTTGGTCCAATGGTTATAGTCTTTCCAAACATTCTTTTAGCTAGGATTTGAGTACTGGTTATAGTAAAACATGATTATAAATATTATTGTATGAACTTCAAAGATATATAATTCTCCATCGAGTATAAGAAACTCAATTTAAATCTATTATATTAATTTTAAATGGAAATGTTTTCCTAGGGTTTGTATGAACCAATGTATTTTTTGTAGATTAAAAATCCTAGCACTTATAATATGAAGATGAACCTTGGGAAATTCAAGCTAGTCTATGAATAGAAAGGTGGTGAAGTCATATTATAGATCTTGATGTCCTTTAGTGGAAGTATTATAGGTTAGGTTTTCTAAAAAGGGGGATGGTGTTGGAATTCCCTACAGGTCATTAAGTACTGTTAACTATTAATAATCATTAAAGGAACCCTATGGAAGTAAGACATAATGATTGATAAAATTCATATTATTGTTGTTCACGACCATTAGATCCAAGAAAAAAAATGATATAGCATAAATGATAAATGTAATAGTTAACATTGATTTGATGATGATTAAATAAAAGTGTTTAGAATTATAAATTTATTGAATTAAATTTATATTTTTTTTAATCTCCCAAGGTCTAAAATACATTAGTATTGAGTATTAATTGATAAAATTTTGATTTCAAATGAAATGGTTATTATTCCATCTAGTTTGGGTCATGGGTATGTGCAGGATCATGATGGGCCAAAAAGTGGCAATATGATGGGTATGTGGCTGACAACTTTTTTTTTACTCAAAATTGATGAAATGAAAAGGGTTTTTAAAGGAGATTCTTAACTTTCCACCAATATAAATTATGCTTTAATTTAAATTTAATAAGTAATTATTATTCATTTTCTATTCAAATTATGATAAAGTCTTATTGATAGACTGATTGAAAAACATTTATAGCTTTCAAATGGTATCACATTTTTGAATCCAAAACATGTGTCACATTCTATACTTCACATACTATAGGATTTAAAAGAAAAATGAATTTCATGAAGTTTTGACAAGTTAAGATGGTCATACATATATGATTTTATATTTTTAAAAGTTGTAATAAAAAATCATAATTAATTATTTACTTGGAAAAAATTACAAAAAAATATGCATCACATGAAATGAGTCCTCTACTTATATCAAAATATTATAAAAAAAATTATCATTTATTATGGTTAGGGGTGGTTAGACAAACACCTACTTCTTATTTTTTCCCTAAAATTTAAGTAACACTACATTGAAATCTCAAATTTTCACCAAATAGATTTTTTTTTAAAAAAACCTAGTAGTTTAGAAACTATATTCAATTTGCTATATATTCTATTCTTACATATTTTTGAAATAATATCGATAACTTATTCAAATTTTTACGTCAAGTTGCCTAACTCTAATTTTTTTGATTTTTTTGCCACTTAAGGGCCTATTTTTTCCATGATGATCTTGCACATGCCCTCATATCCATCTTATTGAAGGATTTTATCTACTAAGTTATTATCTTATTAGAATTATTAATGATGTCAGAGCATTGGGCACTTTGGTTATCTGACTCATTTCTAGTTTTTTTTTTGTGTTTTTCAATTTTGTGGTGATGTTTAAGAAAATTTGATGCTCTTATTTTTTTCCACCTGGTATTTCCATCTTAGAAGCATTGAAGTTGTACGAGTTCACAAGGAAGAGAAAAAATAATTCTTTTGATTATTTTAATTTGCAATTTTAAAATTGAAGAAAATTCATTAAGAGTGCAGCCCCAAATTGGGTGAATAAAAAATTAGCCATAATATGCATCCCAGGTGGAGTTCAAACACCACATGTGGAAAAATAAAGTCACAAAATGAAAAAATCTAGAGGAAGCGTGGGATTTGAAAGGTTAAGGGAAGTATTTGTGTAGTAAGAAAAGTGACTATGGGGGAATCCAAAGTTAGGTGTGAATGCAGCTTGAAGACTTAGAAAAAAAAAAAACCAATGAATCGACCCATGTTCAGGCTAAAAATTTGCCAATAAAAGAAAAAAAGTTTGAGGCATGGTTATTGGAGGAAGGATGGAATGCTGGAAGGAGTGAAAGTGACTGCCAAAAGTAGAGGAAGCAACAAGAATGTTGTAGAATTTTTGTTTGAACAAATTTTATGAGTAAAATAATTAAATAAATGACAGTAGATTTAACTTTATGTTTGTTTCCGCTAAATCTTTCCTATCATAGGAAGTTGGTCATGAGGTCTAGTCTCCCCCATCCCTGTGGTACTGAAGGGCATGTCACGCCAACGCCACCGGTCATGTTAAAAAGTTTACCAGGTGCACTACAGTTTATATGGGGTCGTGCTACCCAATTCCTCCAGTCTAAAAAAAAAAAAAAAACTTTATGTTTGTTTCCATTAAAATCATATGGAATTCTTAGTTTATGTAATTGATTTGCTGCAATTGCTCTCTTTTTGGCAAGACACAAAGCTTTGATCTGCATTATTTGGTATCAGAGCGGGTTTGTGCACATTGAGGAAAAAATCTAAAATTGTCTAAAGAAGAAGCCAATATGGCTTACAGAGGAAGAGGACCTAGGGGTGGAGAGCCCGATTTGGCAGAGGCAATTCAAGGTCTTACAACATGGATGGAAGCCATGGAAATGGCACAAAGAAGGGGAGTCCATATAGTGGACATAAGTGATGATGAAGAAGATCAGGTTGCTGAAGGTGGAGAGGAAGTGAACCAACTGGGCTTAGACCCAAGAGAAGTGTGTTTCATTAAAGCCATTACAAAAGCAGGTTCTAGGCCACTATTTGATCCTCCAAGTTACAAAGGTGGGTTAAATGCAGAAGAGTTGTTGGATTGGATTGGTAAAATGGATAAGTATTTTGAATATGACAATACTGAAGAAGAGCAGAAGGTGAAATATGCTTGCACCAAATTAAAGGGGCACACATCCCTATGGTGGGATCACCTGCAAGAAGATAGGCAACGAAAGGGAAAGGAAAAAATAAAATCATGGGATCGAATGGTGACGAAGATAAAATCCAAATATCTACTAGAAAACTACCAAATTAATTTGTTTAGAAAACTTCATAATTTAAAACAAAAGGAGAGCAGTGTTGAAGAGTATACTTAATATTTTTACTGGTTAAGCATAAGAGTCAGTTGTGAAGAAGATGATATGGAGCAAGTTTCAAGATATCTGAATGGTTTGTGCATATCCATCCAAGATCAAATCAGTATGGTTAATATTCATAGCATGGAGGAGGCATATCAATATGCCTTGAAATCGGAAGAAAAACTCAATAGAAAACAACAAAATAACTCTCAAGGTAGAGGAAAATTTTCAAGTGGAAGAGGACCACCGAATAGTAGAAGAGGCTTCCAAAACAAACAAGAGGAAGAAAGCTCGTCAAGTGCAAGTATGCAAGAAGGAAAAGGAAGAGGAGATTTCTCTAGAGGAAGAGGGTCATTTGGAAGAGGTAGAGGAAGAGGTTTTAGCTTCACATGTTTTCAATGTGGAGAAGTAGGCCATCGGGCATTTGAATTTCTACAAATCTAGCAAGATGTTGGAAAGGGAAAAGAGTCCAGAGTGCATGTTGCACAAGATAAAAATGAAGAGACTTCAACAAAGCATGTAGCAGACCTTGAAGATGGAGAGTCATTGATGTTGCGGAGAATTCTGTAGAATCCAGAAAAAGAGAAACTGGAGCTAGTTCAAAGAATAAATTTGTTTAGAACAAGGTGTAAGGTAAGTGGAAAATGTTGCAAAGTTATTGTGGATAGTGGTATCATTGATAATATAGTGTCTAAAGAAATGGTAAACAAGCTAAAACTAAAGAGAAACAAACATCCCAGCCCATACAAAGTTTCATGGTTACAAAAAGAGCATCAATTATTGGTGAATGAGCAATGTATGGTTAATTTTCAGATTGGAAGTTACAAGGATGAAGTCATGCGTGATATAATGCCAATGGATTCCTGTCATATTCTTTTGGGAAAACCATGGAAATTTGATAGACAAGTTGTTCATGATGGGAAAATGAATACATATACAATCGAGAAAGATGGAGAAGAATATATATTGAATCCATTGAAGAATAGAGAAGGAGAAAATGAAGACAAACCCAAGGTATGCTTAGTTTGCGGAAAGCAATTTTTGAAAGAATTCAAAAAGGAGAAACCATGTTTTTCTTTTATTTCCAAATTTGCAGCAGTTGGGGCAGCAAAGAATGAGGATGAAATACCAAAAGAAATTCAAGAGATTTTGGGTGAGTATGCTGAAATATTAATGAAGGAGTTACCTGATGGATTGCCACCCATGAGAAGCATTATTCATTGTATGGATTTGATTCCCGGTGCAAGTTTATCAAACAAATCACCATACCAAATGTCACCACAAGAAAATGAAGAGATAAATAAGCAAGTGCAAGAGTTGCTGAATAAAATGCTGATTAGAGAGAGTTTGAGTCTGTGTGTAGTTCCAACAATGTTAGCACCAAAGAAAGATGGGGATTGGTGAATGTGTACGAATTTGAGAGCAATAAACAAGATAACCATCAAATACAGGTTCCCATTACCAAGAATGGATGATATGATGGATTGCTTGAGTGGAGCCAAATATTTTACAAAGATTGATTTGAAAAGCAATTACCATCAAATAAGAATAAGAGAGAGATGAATGGAAGACTGCTTTCAAAACCAATGATGGACTGTATGAATGGTTGGTAATGCCATTTGGATTAATGAATTCTCCCAATGCTTTCATGAGATTAATGAACAAAGTTTTGAATCCATATCTTGGTAAGTTTGTAATTGTGTAATTAGATGATATTTTGATATTTAGTAAAATAAAAGAAGAGAACTTGCAACATATTAGAGCTATTTTACAAACGCTGAAAGAAGAAAATGTAATGGTGAATTTGAAAAAGTGTAATTTCATGAAAGAGGAATTGGTATATTTGCGTTTTGTAATTTCCAGCAGTGGTCTGAAAATAGATCTGGAAAAAGTGAAAACAATTGTTGAGTGGCTTTCACTGAAGAGTATGTTTGAAGCAAGAAGCTTCCATGGATTGACAATTTTTTATAGGAAGTTTATTAGAAATTTTAGTGGGATATATGCACCAATTACAAAAATAATGAAGGGTAATAGAAAATAATTTGTTTGGACAACTGCAACAGAGAGGAGTTTTAATATTTTGAAGGAAATTTTGACAAAGTAGCCCGTGTTAGCACTTCTAGATTTTGGAAGTCTTCCAAGTTGATTGTGATGCAAGTGGGACAGTGATAGGGGGAGTTCTAAGTCAAGAGGGAAAACCAATAGCTTACTTCAACAAGAAATTAAATGAGGCAAAAATAAAATACTTCGTGTATGATCAAGAATTTTATGCAATTATATAGGCACTCAAAAAGTGGAGACATTATTTGCTACCAAAGGAGTTTGTATTGTACACCGATCATCATGCATTGCAATTCATTAATAGCCAAGGTAATTTGAGTCAAAAGCATGCTAAATGGGTTGAATTTCTTCAAATTTATTCATTTTTTTTTAAACATATAAGTGGGAAATCAAATAGAGTTGCTGATGTGCTAAGTAGAGGATGTTTGTTGTTGAATGAAATGAGAGGAAGTGTTGTTGGTTTTGATTCAATGGGAGAGTTGTATGAAGAAGATGCTAATTTTAAAGAAGCTTGGACAACATGTAAAAATCCAATGGCGGTGGATAGAACTCCATGGCTGGAGTATTTTATTCAAGAAAATATGTTGTTTAAAGGAAAAATATTTTGCATACCTCAAGGTTCTATGAGGGAAAACTTGTTGAGAGAGAAACATACTGGAGGTTTGGGTGGACATTTTGGAGTGGAAAAAACATTAGCATAGCTAAATGAAAGTTATTATTGATTAGGTATGACTGTAGATGTAAAAAGAATGGTGAAAAGTTGTAGAATATGTCAATTTGCAAAAGGAGTGAGACAAAACACCAGATTGTACCAGACATTTCCAATACCAGAGAGACCATGGGAATGCATTAGCATGGATTTTGTTTTGGGTTTGCCACAAACACAAAGAGGTAATGATTCAATTTTTGTTGTAGTGGATAGATTTTTAAAAATGGCTCATTTTATACCATGTAAGAAGTGTAGTGATGCTTCCCACATAGCAAATTTGTTTTTCAAAGAAATAGTTCGGTTACATGGATTGCCAAAAATTATTATTTCAGATCAAGATACAAAATTTGTTGGTCATTTTTGGCATACTCTGTGGAGGAGAATGGGAGAACATTTGGGTTTTAGCTCAGCCCACCATCTACAAACAAATGGTCAAACTAAATTTGTAAATCAAAGCTTAGGTAATTTCTTGTGGTGTTTGGTTGGGGATAAACCAAGTCAATGGGATTTGATATTGGCATAGGCTGAATTTTCCTATAATAATTCAATTAATCGAAGTGCAGGAAAGAGTCCATTTCAAATTTTGTATGGGTACAGGCCAAGGGGAGTTGATGAATTGAGAGATAGTGCAGATTTGAATAGAAAGAGTGTTGTAGTGGAAGATTTTGCTAAGTATATTCATGAATTGCACAAGGAAGTGAAGGAGAATTTGGAGAAGAGTGCCATTAAATATAAAGAACATGTTGATGTGCATAGAAGAGCACAAGAGTTTTAGATTGGTGAGTCGGTAATGCAACATTTGAGGAAAGAGAGGTTCCCATAAGGAACATAAAATAAATTAAAATGGAAGAAAATTGGCCCGTGCAAGGTTTTGCGGAAGTTTTCATCAAATGCATATGAGATTGAGCTTCTAGTTGGTGTTGACATCTCTCCAATATTTAATGTTGTTTATTTATACAAATATCATGAAGGTGAATCAAGTGGACAACAAAGTAAATCTTCAGATTTGTCGGATGTACAAGACTAGATGCATCAATTGCTAGAGAAGAAGTGTGAACAAATTGATCAAATCATTGATTCACAGATTGATAAACACACGAGAAAGAAAGAGTATTGGGACTATTTGGTACACTGGAAGAATCATTCAGTTGATGAAGCTTCATGAAGCTTCATGGGTCAGCACTTTAGAATTGGAGAAGTTTGGAATTATAATTATAGATTTTCCCAAATGTTCATGAGCTTTACGCTCATGGAACATTTTCGTACCTGATGTGTTTGATGCCAGAGCATCGGGCACTTTGGTTATCCATCTCCTTTCTAATTTATTTTTATTTTTTTGGTGTTTTTCAATTTTGTTGTGATGTTTAAAAAAATTTGATGCTCTTATTGTTGTCTACCTGGTATTTCCATCTTAGAAGCATTGAATTTGTACGAGTTCTCAAGGTAGAGAAAAATTAATGTTTTTGATTATTTTAATTTGCAATTTTAAAATTGAAGAAAATTCATTAAGAGTGCAGCCCCAAATTGGGCGAATAAAAAATCATCCATAATATGCATCCCACATAGAGTTGAAATGCCACATGTGGAAAAGTAAAGTCACAAAATGAAAAAATCTAGAGGAAGCGTGGGATTTGAAAGGTCAAGGGAAGAATTTGTGTAGCAAGAAAAGTGACTATGGGGGCATCCAAAGTGAGGTGTAAATGTAGCTTGAAGACTCAGGGGAAAAAAATAGTGAATCAACCCATGTTCAGGCTAAAAATATGCCAATAAAAGAAAACAAGTTTGAGGTGTGATTATTGGAGGAAGGCTGGAATGCTAGAAGGAGTGAAAGTGACTGCCAAAAGCAGAGGAAGCAATAAGAATGTTGCAGAATTTTTGTTTGAACAAATTTTATGAATAAAATAATTAAATAAATGACAACAGATTTAACTTTATGTTTGTTTCCATTAAAATTAGATTGGAATTCTTAGTTTATCTAATTGATTTGCTACAATTGCTCTTGGTCTGGCAAGACACAGAGCTTTGTTCTACATTAATTAAGTTGTTACTAAACTAGGAATTTATAATTATAATTATTATTTAGCTATCATGATGAGTTATTATGATTTAGTAGTTCAAGTTGTTAGTTAATTTGATGCTTTCATTGTAGTTGTGTAAATTTGGATTTATCTGCACCAAGGTAATTTATGACATATGAATAAAAAATAATTTTTCAAACATTGCATTAAACCTTCCAATATATGTTTGTACTTTCCTTCTTAGACTATATTCAAGGAAATCTATATATATATAAAATAGTAGTATTTTTTTAGGGAGTAATAATGTTTAGGGGTATTATATCATTGTATAAATTAGAAATAAATTTGTGAAGAATGTCCTAAAGTCATTCTAAGTTGTACATGTAATCCAAGATTTGAAATGTAACCTTGTACTAAGAGAATAGTATAAAGTTGCTAAATCTAAACCTCACTACAAGAAGTTGGTATCATTATTTTCTAGGGCCTTATAGTATTAATAGTGGAATATTTGAAATAGTTATTAATTGATCTCATTTAAATAATCACATTGTATTATCGTTAACCTAATTAATGGTGAAATTGATCAAAGTTCAAGATGAAACTATGTCTAGCAAATGGTTTTTCAACATACAAAATGAGTGAAATTTTTATGTTGTTAATGCTTAATAGATTTATTTCCTAACATCTCACTATGTCGAATGGTATTGTTTTTGCAAGTATGTGTATTTATTTATATGCTCCATATTTCACTAGTATATCCTTAACCAAGTTTTTGATCCTCGGCTTCACCTAAGTGGGTGGTAGTCGATCATGAAAATTTCTAGAGAAATGGACCCTAGAAAGGGTTGTGTACTCACTCATATAGTTTTATAACTCATAGAATAGGGGGCATATAACACATTTGGGAAAGAAATTTATTTTAGCGCATATCAATGTTATTGGGTTATGATCATATTTTGAACCAAGGGATATATATTTTTGTGAGTAACCAAGTATAAGATGGTTTTAGATGGAAAGGATAAACTACCAAGCCTCTGCATGTTACATAGGCAAGGCCATCAAGTGATGAGCCCTTGAGGCATAGTGTTGGCCCTTAGGTATTGTCTTTCTAAGGTTTCCTTTGAACTTACCATCCTCTTCCGATGTTATGCATACTCTACCCTTCCTTACAAATCCAATTGCAAATTACCATCTGATTTATCTTGTTAAATTGATTATATGGCTTAACTTGAGAATGATGTATCTAATCATCCATTGACCTTGTGTTGTGCATCTAGTCATGTAGAGACATTGAAAGTACATGTATTAGGAGTAAAGAAATTATGACATGGTGGAATGCAAGGAAAACATGAGTAAGTGGGAGGTATGTCATGTTGATTGAAATAAGTAGTCATTTATTGTTTTAGAAATTGACTCATCACTATCTTGACTCTTAACTAAACAATGTCATCAATTGTTTCCTTAAATTAGTGTATTGTTCTATTATTTTAATATATATATATATATATGCATATTAGTCAAGTTGATGTAGTTTAGTTAGGATTTTTTGTGTTCATTAAGTGTCTAAAAGTGGGCATGACAAATTATGATTCTACTATTTCTTGTTTTTGGCATATTTTTAGCCAATATGCTATATATTATGTGAGGGGATTTGATCAGAAACAAGTCTCATGTTGGTGTATGGTATTTTCTATGTTGACATACAACCTTCTTCCCATAATACTGGTTTACAATTTTTGGCCAAACTAGATACTGAAATCATTTTTTCTAACTAAATATTCACTTTTAGGCACCTATAGTAGCTAAACCGTGAGGAATTTGAAGATGATGCAAACTATTGATTTGTGACATTTAATATGTAGATTCTAAATATATTTTTTTCAAAAAATTTGGAATTAAATTGCACTTCTTTTTCCATCTCTTTCGAAAACTAGTTTTTTTCAATAAACACCATTTTTAAGGAGTGATGCTCATCATATACAACATAACCTTTTTCCCATGAAGGATAAAATTCTATTTTTTTCGAATTTAGATTTGTAACTATGATATCTAGCGCTTTCATTTGGTTTCATAGTGTTTTATTGAATATTTTTTTCTTAATCAAGTTTCAAAGTCAAACCAATTACAATTCAGACATAGGCAGACCGTAAACAACATAACTTTTTTTGTATGTATCGAAATTCAATTTATTTTTTTGTTGTTGGATCAAGGACTTCAATATCTAGTGCACTAATATTTTTCAAAAAGAAATTTTGATAATCTACTTGTCAATCAGATTGCACCCGAATGCTTGAATAACTAAATTCAACAATCTATTGAAACATGGGAACTATCTTCAGGCTATGGGTATTCCTATGCCGAAGATAGACCTCTAGATTCTAGGTTGGTTCCTATATGATTTTCAAATTGATAACTGGGTAACTTGTGCTGGAAAAGGGATAGAAGGATTGTAATATATGCACGTAAAACTACAAATTGACGGTGATACACCTAATTGATAAAGAGTTGCAACTATGATTCACAATGAACTTCAAAAAAATTATCCACATAGGTCAATTCAACAGTTTGACCACAAAATAATTCTAAGGAAGGTTTGAATAAACTACTTTTGAAGGAAAACAATTTTCTCAACAAAAAATGAATAGATTATTCTATTACACAACCCTCGACCTGTGATTTATCACTATTTTGAATGCATGCAAATATAAATGAGACAATAATTTTAAAGGTTTTGATATTAAACACAATAAAACTTCATCAAATCATTCATAAAAACATCATAATGATAAGGCAAACTTTTTATTTCACCGAAATCGAAGGAATCTTTGCAAAATGACACAAATTGAACTTGTAAACCTGCTGCTATATTAATTTGAAAACTGAGTTACATGATATTTCTCTTTGTAGAATGCAAAGGCTAAAAAACAAGAACTAGAGGAAAAAGACTAACTTTTTCAAATATATACAAAAGGCATGCACAAAGCAACCAATAATAGAACTAACTGAGAACTGAGGTGAAAATAACTTCCCCAATGTGAAATTTGAGTAGAAGAGAAAATCCTAATAAAAATATCTCAAACTCATGCAAAAATGAGTGTATGATGATCTAAACTGGAAGTCAACTCATAACTAATCTATAGAGCACTCAAAATGCAATGAAAATCCCTCAAAAAGTGGGCCCAAGAATGCAAAAACCATCTGGTTTATATCAATCCGCCCATGATGATTAGAACTTTATCTCTATAATGTGCATGATGATAAGGCATTGAAGACTAAAGCAAACTAAAAATCCATCGTTAACTCCACCCATCTTTGCATGATTTAAAGCCCTTGGAAGCACTTAAGTTATCTCTACATCCTGATTTGCATTTTTAGTAAAAGTGAAGTGAAGCACTCCTCATTGCATGCATTAAATCCCCACTTCAATACTTATCATAATTTTTATGCAATAAGCATTGGTCACCATAATTTTTTAATACCACTATGCATATTATTGTCAGCCTCCATGCATATTGTTTATTGACTGGGAATTTTGAATGAGTGGTGATTGTTTGATTGCTAGAAACACCGAACACATGATTTCAAAGGGCGTTTACCTAATATTTGCTTAATTGAAAAGTGGTCTTCATTCATAATACCTATCAGCCTCAATCATGATGTTTATGTTTAGAATTTGATAAGTAGCCTCCATATGATGTTTATTGACCACGCATATTATGATATCCACGCATACTATGATTTGAGTTTTGTTTGAAAAAACAAAAAAAAACATGCAAAAATAATAGGGCAAAGCACAAACCCTAATCATCACTTCTCTTTGCACTTGACTTTGGAGGAAAAATGCTCAGCTACTTCGCCATGAGAGGAAGGGTTTGGAGTCTGAAACCTCACGTTTTCATGCTACTTCATATTGATCTTTCTTTGTGAATATTGAATCCCTTCATGAATCTGATGGTAGGTGTTTTACATGAATTTTTTGCACTTCTAATTTAATTTTAAAAGTATTTCCATTGCATTAAGTCACAACTATGATAGCTTTTTATGATATCCTCTTGTATTTTCATCTTTTGTTGACATATTTTATCCTATGGCCATTAATGGAGATTTTTTGAAGTGATATGTGCGGGTATGGCAATGTATTTCTCTATAGAAAATTGCTGGTAAGTATACCCGATGCTTTTGATTTCACTTCATTCACACCTTCAAAATCACACAATCATTTTTTCCTCTATTGTGAAGAAATAAAGCATTATTTCTTCTTATATTTTTGTGTTTTCCATGAAAGAAACCTGAATACATTCTTCTTTTTCAAAGCTACAACCATGACTAGTACTTCTAAGTAAAAACAATATAAATCCCTTGATGTTAAACCCCAAAACTAAGTCTCCATTCAACTGCATGTCATCATAGCTGGATCTCAATTATGGTTGTGTTGTACAAATTCTTACAATTTTCCTCACTTTGCTTTTGTTACACAACTTCCTTTTATATTTTTGTAGCTTCATTGCATGACTTTGATCAAGCCATGTGCTCAACAACAAGATTAGCACTTTGCAGAATTTTGCTACAACTTCATTATATTCATGAAGATGTAAAGAAATTTAAAAGAGCATGAACATGAATCTTCATTATACAACTTGCTGCTCACAATGTTTGTGAATTTACTCACTGTCCATGCTTCATTTTTTTATTTCTCGTAACATGATAATATGATCTCACAACCTCTTCCTTGATGATATAATGATTGCTTGTTATGGCATGGTAGCTGTTTTATTGTGGGTATAATATTCCTTTGTAGTAAATGCGAAGTGACTGTACTTTACAACTTGAAGTTAACTATGAACAAAGTTGTATTCATGAATTACTGTTCTAGACTGATTTCTGAAGCTTCTAACATCCATACCTTCAGTAGTGGTACCACATTATTATAATATGAAAAATGTTTTTTAATCATATCATTGGTGAATGTTGATTATCTTCATATCATGTTGTTGTCTTATTGTGATTCTTAACTTGGATGTTCATCTTCTTTAGTTGCAACGTATATTGACACTTATCCTTCATTGATATGTGATGAGAAACCTCTATATCATGCACTGTATGATGATATATATGATTGTAATTAAATACATGCTTGGACTGCCTTATGACTTTTGAAAATACTGTTTCCTACTGTGAATGTATTAATTTTCCTATATGCTTATGCCTCTTGGTGGACTCATGCTTCTTGACTGTCCATGGCAGTGCGGTCCAAACTCCTTGTACAAACATAAGGTTGTCATTGATCATTTCATTCGTTTCTCTTCATATAGTGTGTTGGGCTCTTAACTATACACTACATTTGATTCATAAAATCTATTATATCCTTTACTTCAAAAAGATTGTGTTGATCTTTGAATATGGACTTTTGGTAATTTTATCTTGGTTGCTTTCAACCATCATGATGCTCATTCTGCTCCATTTTCATAAATGGTTAAAAACATTGACATTGTTGCTTTGATATAATCATTCAGAAGTATTACTTACTGCTCATTGTGATTCCACGTATAGCCATTCCTTTTGAATGATAAGTGAAAGGATGTTTTGCTCAAATTTCTTTTATCACATTGAATCAAAAGTTGCTCATGTGAATTCCTCTTATTACAAGAGCCCTATTTGATGACAATCCTACTTGATGACTGTTCTTGATGCTTGACGACTCTCATATATGAATTTTGAATGAGAGAATACCTTCTTGATATGTCAAGCTTGACCCGTGGGAGCCCATTTTTTCCCACATATCTGATGAAATTGATCATAATGAACTTGTTCTGCACATTTAAACAAACATGTTAGCAAAATAAATGAAGTTGAAAGCTTCCATTGAATTATGTTTTCTTTTGAACAGTGAAATCATCTAATGGAAGCTTGATCGAATGTGCGTTATATTTTTGTTGGTAGTGTAGGCATATGATAGGATATGATTTGTCATTTTTTAGAGACCATCTCTAATACCACTTTTCATCATACTTGCATATGCTTTTTTGGAGCCTAGAGATGGATCAATTTGAAAGCACAACACAACTGAAGATTTTAACATGACGATTTGTCATTCCAGGCAATGACGAATCACCTTATATCTTATGCTCATGTTATTTTCAGTTGTATAGTTTACATTCTTTTCTTGTATCCATCATTTGATTATGAAAATAAAATTAGCTACTACTGCGGCTTGTGCAGGACTTCAGTCTTTCCAATATGAATTTAAACAACATTCTTTTATGCAAATTTGTGAGTTCTTTTATTACAAAAATTTGCATAATCAAATTTTGGAATTCAATGAATACTTTTAGTTGAAATTTTGCACCTTTCCATGATGAATGCAATTCAGCTCCACCTGTTTTGAGCTATAGCTAAAAATAGGTAACACTACTATTTTTTGACATGTGCAGAACAAAGAGATTGATTTTTGGTGAAAAACTTGCATTCACAAGAAATAAAAAATAAATATAATAATAAAATAAAATTTATTCAAAATTATAATTTTTGGGAAGCTTATCATAGGGACTAGATACTTATAAAAAAAAAATTAAATTCATTTGATCCCCCAAAAGGTAAATCAAAAGTTGTTTTTTATTAGCATTTTGATAGGTGTAAAGTAGACTCCATTATAGGTATGGTTTAAAACTAGAGGGGTTCTATCCAAGGGGGTTTTATCTAAGGTGGTTTGATTAAAGCCTCTTCAATTGGAATCCTTTAAATGGAACTTTTCAAGGCTTAAATCATTATATTTTCTAAAAATATTTGATTTCAGCAAAAATCAAGATCTCATAGAAATTGTAAACCAGTATTGTGGGATCAAGATTCATACCCATAAACAAATTTCACCTCGAAATAAATATACATTTCTAAAGATTGTTTTAAAATAAAATACAATAGAGTATATATTCATAAAGTTAAATTTTATTTGATTTTATCATCAAGCAGAATCGTATGAATTGATCTACAGCTTGTAGTGTTGGAAATTTTCAACCTTAAAAATTTCACATTATGTTTTGTCCCATAAATTCAAATATGTTGGTGATGGAATTTTAGCATCCAAAATTAAAATATCAAGTGTCAGCTTTTGGAATCTAATGTTTGGGAAATTAGTATAATTGCATATGAATACCTAGTTATTTTATCATTTGAAATTTAAAAGAAAGAGTTATCTAGAAAACTATTGGAAAACTTATCATCAAGAGAATTATTGAGCAAGTCAAGAGTAGAATTTTAGAGCTTTATTACAATAATTCAAGATCCTAACACCATGTCCCATTCTATGTGAGTTTATGTTTGTTCATGTTATCATTGTTTTGTGAAGGCTAACAGTTTTGTAGGTTTCCAAAGAATTCAAGAATTCAAGAAAAGCAAGGTCCAAATCCTTGAGGTGATTTGTATGACTTCAGTCCTTCAAGGAAACCATTGAAGGGTGGTGAGTTGCAACACTTTTTGATTTCATCATTAATTCATTTCAATTATTATTTATATCATTGTCATTATCATCATGGAAGTGGAAACAATTACACATGGTTTTACTGAGAGAAGCCCTTAAATGACCCAAAACAAAATCCTCTTTGAATGTGTAGGTTATAGGTTTGAAGAGGATTGAGGAAAGATTGAAGGAAAATTATCCATTATTGCATTTAAAGCCCTAAAAATTTTCAAGCTACATAAAATCAAAATATTTATTGATGATAATCTAATAATTTTGCAACCGAGAATCAAAAGCTCACATCCAACATTAGAGGACTATAGAACCAATTTCAAGACCCCTCATCAAAGACTCATTCACCCAAGGGAAACTAAGTCCCTCTGCACATTCTAGATCCACCTTTTGGTGATAGGTACACATCATTTGACACTTCCCAGATCCACTTGCAATCTATAGTTTCAGTTTTTGCATTTATATAATATTGCATTTTTCATATTAGGTCATATAGTTCAATTATGTTAATCATCCCAAATCATTTCCAACTCATTTTTAAGACTCAAAAGAATTAGATATAGGTATAATTGGCTCACCTTTGAGGTTGAAAGTCAATTTTTGTACTTTGTTGATTTGAATCCTAATGAAACCCTTGGAAAAATGGAAGTGATATTAGGTTTACATAATAAACTTAGCATCATTCCCTATTTTTCTATGTTTCATTTTGGTGAACCTGGTACAGGGGCACCTTGCTATACTTTGGTGCACCTTGGCTCATGATGGAATACTTTTATTTTTTATTTTTTAGTTTTATTCATGTAAATAAGGTAATTTGAGACCATTATAAGTCATCTAGGATCATTTTAGGTCATTAGGTGCAATATAGGCCAAAGCTGTAAAAGTTGCTTAAAAATTTGCCATTGTTGTCATGTCAATTTTGAAAAGTTTGTTCAAAGGTAGTTGGAGATTGATTGGAAATGGAATTGATTGTAAAGGAATAAATATGTATTGAAAACTCAAAAAAAAAGGTTGGAAGGAGTTTGAATAAAGAAATCTTCAATTTTGCATGCTCAAACTGTATTTTTTCTTGCAAAATTGATTGTTCTATCATGTTGTATGGACTTATACTTGCTAGTACAGTGTGAAGATAAATTGGAGAAGTTGCAGGGGTTCATAAAATTTGTAATGATTTTTGTTTGACTAAAATTCATTGAGTTTTGTAGGAGATATCACCATTTTTGTAAAAACTATCATAACCCTACCTAGGGTTTCCAGTCACTGAAGAAATGTAAAGGGAAGAGATTCCTTTGTGAGAAAATGATACAAACTTGTGCAATGCTATACCCTAATTCCATCTACACCCCTGCAAAATTGGAAGCCATGATTCTCACATGCATAAAATATATGCTTGGTAGTATGCCTCACAACCCTTTAGAGTAGTCCTAAAACCTTATGTAATGATTGATTGAACAATTACTTGTATTGTAGCATAATGTTTGGTTTGGAAATATTGTGTGATGTTGTTGAAAACCCTGTACAGGCCAAGGCTACTATTGAGAGGTCTTTTTCCCTTGTTGGTGAAGTGTTTGTATTTGGAGACATCTTGTATCAATATTCCATTGTTGAAGGATACGAGGTATTGATGTCTAATAAGTGTTGTACTTAGTCTAGAGTGTTTGAAGCCCATAGATTTTGTTGTCTTTAAATGCCAAGATTCCAGTGGATCAATGGTGATAAGGTGTACTAAGATAATTTTCATGTCTTGCTTTCAATGAAATTTTGTAAGGATTGTATGTGTGAGACAATAAGTTTGTGTTAAGGTCTACCCTTGCTCTGCATCAAATTGGTATCAGAGCCAATAAATATAAAATTTGGTGAATTGAAAACAAGGATGCCTCCAAGACTGAATCTAGTTGCTAGAGAGGTGAGGGGGATAAAGGAGAAATTTGCAAGAGAGATGAGGGAGATGAGCGCCATCTTTGAATCTAGAATTACAACAGTTGAGACCAACCAGAGAAGAGGAGTGGTCACAAGGGATTTGATTGACCAAGAAGAAGACGTGGGTGAAGATACGCCACAAGAAGAACATGAAGAAGAAAGAGATGTTGAAGAGAAGAGTTTGGAGAGATTGCTAAAGGCAGTTAGGAGTGATGTTTTCAAGGTGAATATGGAACTCCCAGTGTACTCAAGAAGTTTGAATGGAGAAGAACTCCTTGATTGGATAGGAGAACTAGATAAGTATTTTGAATTTGAAGATGTGATAGAGGAACAATGAGTGAAATTGGTGAGAAAAAAATTGAAAGGCCATGCATCTCTTTGGTGTGACTATGTGTAGGATGAGAGAAGGAAGAAAGGAAAGGAAAAGATCACATCTTGCAATAGAATTGTTGCAAAAATGAAAGGTAAATTCCTACTAGTGATTATGCCATTCAGTTATATAGAAGGTTGGAAAATTTAAAGCAAAAAAGAGATGGATGTTAAGACATACACAAAAGAGTTCTAAAAACTAAGCATTAGATCAGGCCACATGGAAGATTCTTTCAAATTTGCAAGGTATTTGAATGGGCTAAAGTATAGCCTACAAGATGAATTAAGTCTCACAAGTCTAAGAACAATAGAAGAATGCTATCAATTGGCCATGAAGGCTGAAGACAAGTTGATAAGGAGACAAGAAAATCAAGGCATGGGTAGAGTCCAAGGAATTTTAAAGGAAAAGGATCATTTGATGATTCAAGACAGTCACAAGAGAGTCAAGGAGAGACAAGCAATACCCAAAAACAAGCAGCAGATTCAAGGGGTAGTTTTAGGAGAAGAAGATTAGATTTTAGGGGTAGATTTGGGAGTAGAGGAGGATCAAGTGGATTCACTAGAAATTGTTATAAATGTAACAAGTTTCTAGGCCACCAAGCATGGCAATTCATGGAAGAACAATCATCTACTTTAGTTAGAAATGAAAGGAAGAATCAAATTGCACAAGGTGAGGATAATGAAAGTGTCAATTCTCCATCATAAAATGTTGATCCAGAAGTTGGGGATTCCTTGCTGATGAGAATAACCTTGATCAAAGTGCCCATGGAGGAGGAACCACCATAGAGAAAGCCACTCTTTAGGACTACATGGAAATTCCAAGGTAAATGTTGTAAAGTTGTAATTGATTCTGGTAGTACTAACAATTTGTTTTCTATTGAAATTGTAGAGAAGTTAAAGTTGAAAAGATTGTCTCATGCCACCCCATATAAGGTGTCTTGGTTAAACAAAGGGAAACAAGTGTTAGTGAATGAACAAAGTTGGGTAGAATTCCATATAGGGGGTTATAAGGACAAGGTCTTGTGTGACGTCATCCCTATGGATGTTTGTCATGTACTCCTTAGTAGACCATGGAAATATGATAGAAATTTCAAACATGATGGTAGGAAAACATATATGTCATAGAGAAGGATGGGGTCTCTTACACTATCACACCTTTCAGAGAAGAAGGTCAAGAAAAACAGGTGGGATCTAGTGTAATGTTGGTAAGTAAGAAGGAGTTTGTACAAACCATAAAAAAGGAAGAAAAGGGCTATGCAAGCATAACCAGACCTAGGACTATTATGACAACAACTAGGATTGATGAACTACCTTTGGAGATCCAAGATTTACTCAAGGAACATGTTGATATAGTAGTGGATGACATTCCCAAGAGAGGTCTTAGTCCTCATGTAGAGTTACTAGAATGGGAAGACAAACCTTTCAATTTAATTAGATATGCTAAGTATTTGCAATTGGAATATGAGGATGCAACCCACATTAATTTTGATTTGGTTAAGAAGTTTGGTGATTACAATTCAATACAAGATGGAGTCAAGAGGCTTAGTCCCAAGCTAGAGCTTCAATTTTTATCTTGAAGACTGATATGAACAGGGTAGAGGAGAGGGCCTTTCATTGTGCACATTCCCTAGTGAAGGAAATACAAAAAATTTTAGATTTGGGAGACAACAAGAGAAGACACAATGCTCTCATTGTGATTGCACAAATGAGTAATACAGTCTCGGTTATCAAACCCCAACTAGTGGATACAAGAATTGATGTAGCAATAACACAAGGGATAGTCAAAGGTGCATATCATGCAGTGCGTTCAAGGAAACCTAAGGTCATAATGAAGTAGGGTTTAGAGAAAAGGATTGCAAAAATTCCTTTGGACAATTCTGAAGATGAATGTGAGCCATGGTTTTCTAAGCACAGTTATGGAAGAGAAGAAACTTATGTTGGTGAATCATTTCAGAACTATGAATGCTTGGTCTAGACCTACTCAAACATGAACAAAAAATCAAACATTAGTCAATAAACAAGTCTAAGCAAACATTCCCCATGAAATTCACTCAAACACAAGAACATTGAAATCAAAGCCAAAATAACAAGTAAAAGCTAATGAAACTCTATTCTAAATTCTCAAACTATCATCCCATGGGGAAATTGGTGCTTCTTTGATGTGGAAAGAAGCCCTTTCCCAATTCCTTGATAAAATTGATGATGATTGATTGATCCTTGATGAAAAATTGACAATAACCTAGCTATGGATGACGGATTCTATGAAAATATGGATGAAATTGCATGAAATTTGTAGATAATAACTTTGCATGAAGTTGTGGATGATTATGGACTCAAATGAGCATAATGATCTTACATGGATTGTGGATGCCAAATCAAATAGATAAGGCCTCTATTTATAATAAATAAGGATGGATAAGTGAGAAACATGAAGGATGTGAGACTAAAGATGAACCAATAACAATGTGTCACTTGTCAACATGCTATTGAAGAGAGGTGGAGCACATTTTGATCAATGTGCATGATAAATACAATTAGGTGGAATTTGAAATTCAAAAAGATGGCTTGTGAAGGAAGAGTTGAAAGATGAGTTAATGCCACTTTGCTCAAGAAAAAGGACATGCAAGAGTTATAAATTCCATGTTGGAGGACAAGTCCTTTTGGGAGGGAGATTTCAAATTAGAGGAATATTTCAAAGAGATGCCATTTTTGAATGAATAGAAGAATTTATAAATAAAATAAATTAATTTACTTGTGCAAGTTGCAAAATCTAGATGATTTGAGGATTAGAAGTTATGTGCAGGATCATCGTAGAAAAAACAAGCCCTTAAGTGGTGATAAAATTAAAAAAAAATCAGAGCTAGGCAACTTGACATAAAAATTTGAATAAGTTATCTATATTATTTCAAAAATATGTAAGAATAGAATCTATAGAAAATTAAATTTAGTTTCTAAACTACTAGGTTTTTTTATAAAAAATCTATTTGGTGAAAATTTGAAATTTCAATCCAATAGTACTTAAATTTTAGGGAAAAAATAATAAGTAGGTGTCTGTCTGACCAGCCTAACAACAATAAAATGATAATATTTTTTTATAATATGTTAGATATAAGTAGAGGACTCATGTCCCGATGTGATGCATATTTTCTTGTAATTTTTTTCCATGTAAATAATTAATTATGAATTTTTTATTACAACTTTTAAAAAATATAAAAAACTTGTATGTTTGACCACCTTAACTTGGTCAAAACTTCATGAAATTCTTTTCTTTTTTTTAATCCTATAGTATGCGAAGAATAGAATGTGACGCATGTTTTGGATTCAAAAAAAGTGATACCATTTGAAAGCTATAGTTTTTTTTCAATCAGCCTATCAATCAAGACATTAGTCATAATTCAAATAGAAAATGAATAATAACTATTTATTAAATTCAAAATAAAGAATAATTTATATTGGTGGAAATATGAGAATATCCTTTAAAAACCCTTTTTGTTTCATCAATTTTGAGTAAAAAAAAGTCGTCAGCCACATACCCATCATATGGCCACTTTTTGGCCCATCATGATCTTGCACATACCCTAGAGTTAGAGTTAAGTAGGATTTAATTAACTTAGATGGAAATTAGTTGATTTGACATTTGACTTAGATTTTTAGATTTATTTAAATCAAATGGGAGGAATAATGAATATTAGATTTAATTAAATAAAATTTGATTTATTTAATTAATAGTGATGATGTTAGATTTAATCAAATAAAGGTTAATTTATTTATTTAAAAGAGGAAATATGATTTAATCAAATTAAGTGATTTATTTAATTAAAAGAGGAACATTAGGATTAATTAAATAAAATGATTTATTTAATTAAAAGATGATGATTTAATCAAATAAAGTTGATTTATTTAATTAACAGAGGAATTATGATGAATTAATTAAATAAGGATTATTTAATTAACTGGTTAGTAAAGAAGTGATTTAGGGAGAACTGATGTTAGCAAATCAGGATCAGGTGCACTATATCAATCAAGATAATTTGAACATCTACATTTTGCCCCTCTTTGAAGCAATTTACCTGTTGTGTTGGTTCAAAGAATAAATTTGCTGAGATAAAAATTCAAAAAAATTATAATTTTTTAAGATGCCCCACTACTGCCCCAGTGGAAGAATTATGCTGGTATACTGCCCCCTCAAGAGATTGGACAAAAAATTGGATTTTTGGATGATTTCTCAAAAAAGAGGACAAGCTACCCGATGGGTCCAGAAAGGCTCCAAGATACTGAAAATGTGCCAAAATGCAAGAAAAAGACCTAAAACAAGCTTCGATTGGGGAAAAACTGGGTCAGAGGCTCAAAACCCTAGTTTGGTGGCCAAAATAGGGAAAAAACCCTAATTTAATGCTTAAATAGCCTTGGAGGGGTCACTTTCCATTCATTTTCACATTCACACTTTGAATTTTTTAGTGTTTTGAGCTCTGAGCCTCTTGCAGAATGGCACAAAGAGTGCTTCTCTGACACATTTCCGAGCGAGTTCGAGTGTACCAGTGACTTCCAAGCGCAAGACCAGTGGTATGTGATCCTAACCCGACCTTTAGTTTCATTTTTCAAGCACATTTATTACGTTTTCAAAGGTCAAACTCTCTAGCATCGCTATATAGCGATGCTAAAAGTGTATAATCGGTGATGCTAGGCTTCAAACCACACCACCATTTTTCATTACAACACCGCACCACAATTTAACTTTAGGGGTCCAAACTGCAAAGGGGGACACCAATGTGAATGGTGACACCACACTTCTATTAGGTTTTAGGGTTTTTTGGTCAAACGGGCCCGTGTATTCAAAAAGCAACACCGCAGCCTAATTTACATTTTGATGGGGTCAAGTGTCATTGTTTGGAGTTTCCAAAGGGCGACACCATTTTAAATAGTGACACAATCATGGTTTTTGTGTTGAAAACTCCAAACAAGATCAATTTTTTTCACAAATTTTGACGCTATGACTTTATGAGTGTAGGAGGACAGAGAGGTCATGCTATCATGCGAGCATTGACCCTCAGTGCTGAACAAATTGAGTGAGTTAAATGAGTTGTGATAGGAGCACCTTGGCGAGATCGACCTATGGTACATTGCTTACACGCCCACCATTAGGACTCACTTGGAAATGATGATGGCATTGGCCGAGTGGTGGCATAGTGAGACATCATCCTTTCACCTACCCACTGGCAAGGCTACCATTACATTGGAGGATGTTTGGGGTATCTTGAGATTGCCCATCCATGGTGAGCGAGTGATTTATGATATTGATGTTGGTGGCCATGCATGCTTTGAGATCTTGGAGGATGAAAAGCTCGCACTTTCTGAGGGCTAGCTTGATCTTGACTATTACAGACACTAGGTGTCAGTTTTTAGGTTGATCATTGTTGCGATCATATCAAGGTTAATGGCTCCAGACTAGCGGGGTAGGTATTTTAGCTTGGGATGGGGCTTGGCCTGGGAGTAGATGTGGTAGGAGAGGATACTATTTTCCTTGGAACCAGTGATGTTGGCCTCATTATATCATGTTCTTCATGAGTTCGCCTATTGTGACAACAGAGTGGTTGGTGCCAGTCTCACATTATTACACATATGGGTGTGGGAGCACATAGTCATGCTTTGACCAAGGGTTACCATGGTTGATGTTGAGCCTAACGACCCAACAGCTTAGAGGTACAGGGGTGGCCTCACTTTTACACATAGAGGACAACTAGGTCTCCCTCACCGATGGCTTGTTATCGATGAGATGATAGTATTTACTTGGAGGTCGTGGTTGCATATGCCTACTTGGTATAATGACATCCAACAACTCTTTTACACCAGATGAGATTGGCTTATGTAGGAGCATGAGCATACTATGATTGAGCGCTACCTACTAGACAGGGTAGCAAGATAGTTTGGGGATGTGCAGGATCACCCCGATGATCAGTATGTTGCTATTTTGCACGCACATCTTGAGAGACCACCTGAGGTCGAACGATCTTGGCATCCAATGCAGTTGATTCATTTAGGCAATTGGTAGCTAGGCCATGGGCCTATGCACAAGGATAGGTGGATCCAAGCACTACACATTCCTATGATGATTGGTTCAAGCCTCCACTTTGGCTTATAGTCCTAGGAGTAGCACTTCCTTGGAGGAGACCTCGAGGCAGCATAGCCAGGAGGAGATAGGTGGGATAGGTTCCAGTAGCACCTAGAGGCAGAGCAGGAGGAGGAGGAGGAGTTGGAGATGGAGGAGGTGGGCCACATCCATGATAGCCTGATTAGAGAGGTCAGAGAGACTAGTAGCCACTACCACGAGACCAATAACCGCCACAAAGGGACCAACCTAGGGATCAGCAACCACCTCAGCCACCACAACCTGACCCACAATACACCCAAATTCAATAGCTTCAGGGGAATATACAAGGTTTATAAGGGTAGTTGTAGGCAACTATAGCAGAGAGGGACTAGGCCAGGAAATAGGTCTAGGCCCTCATGATAGAGCGAGACCACGAGCACTAGCAGAGGCAAGCGACAGAGCTATAGTTGGCCCAGGAGGTCGACAAGAGATAGTAGTTAGAGAGTATGGTTGCTTCATCCCAAGGAAATATGGGAGGTTGAGTATTATTGGCTTCACTATTTGTAGGTCGTACCTTCAGTAGCTTGGGTACCAGAGTACTCTTGGCAGACTGGCATGAGATAGGAAAAGGACCAGCCAGAGAAGCAGTCAGGTGAGGGGAGCAGCCACTAGGGCTAGCTCATATAGTTTTGATCGACAACACTTGATTCTTTTTGAGATCAACGGGCTCCGTTTTTATAGCCCTGTGGGAATTTTTACATTGATTGATACACATACACATTTGATCCTAATTTGTACCATGATAGTTTATATTTTTTGATATATATATATATATATATATGTATGATATGATCGATTCGTTATGAGATGTGTCCTATTTTATTTATGCATTTATGCTTGGATGTATTTGATGTGAAATATGCGATGTGATTCTATATGATATGATGAGATGTATGATTATTCAAATGTTTATGGATGTCATGGATGCATTTCTTTTTTGTATTATTCATATGCACTTTTATGATGATGATGTATGGAGTATGGATGTATGGATGCAAATGTTTATGATATGCAAATGATTTTTCTTTAGACTAATAGATTTATATTATGCCCCTAATGGATGATGTCATATGTTATGATTATGAGATTTATGGGATGTTATGAGATGTTCCTTTTCTTTCTCGGTATCTTTTTCATGTATGATATGATGATGCATATATGGAATATATGATGATGCTTATATGGATGATATGATGATGCTTTTATGATTATGCAATAGATGCAAATGTATGGTTTATGACATGCTTAGAATAACCAATCTATATTATGTGATGATGAAATGAAATTCATGTGAGATGATCAATGTTTTCTATATGATATGATATGATATGCAACATGTTGACGGTTTGTCGATGTAGGATGGATGCATTGGTGATGTTTTTGATTAACTGTCATGGTGCCATGTTAGCGTAAATAGAAGAAAGAAGAAATGAGATGATGATAAGAGGATCCAACAAGTCCATGATCTACGAGACTTTATTAGAGATGGTGATGATGATGATGCAATGCTTATCAGGAATTGGGATTTTAAAAGGGATTACTTACCTTATGTTTGATAACACACATAGGCATGATGCATCAAGGTATAAAAAACCAAGATGGCGTTGCACCTAGTGTGATGGACTTTGACTTGACAATTAGATAGGAGTATTCATGTTCACACCTAGCACATGGAACCTCATTTAGAATGTAGTTCAGATATTTCAAACATCTTCAGCCAAAACATAGAAAGGAAAGCCTTCTTATGTGGTCAACAAGACACCTAAAACACCCCCCCTACAAACCAAACAAAGCACGCATGACCAAGGTTATATTACAAGAATTTATCCAACAAACACAACAGACAAAAGATAATGATCATTGCTCCATTCCTTTCTCTCTAAATCCTTTTTTTTGGACATCATCGAGAGGTCATTGGAATGAGCACAATAAGATAAAAGACAAAGATCAAGTAAACAAACAAGCTAATGTTCTTCATACCGCTAGCCAAGACTAAACTACGGTGATGCCTGATGTTGATGTCCATTGTAGGAAGGATGCATCCTAGGACATGATGTTATCAGATGATTTGGGACAAACTGGATGATGGGCTATTGATACCAAGAGTTAACCAACTTGTTTACCTACTGACCTAGACTTGAGACCCTTGATGTTTTAGTTTTCACTTTTAATATGCTAGACTCGTTTCTAATTGTGTTGCCAAAGGTTGAGGATGACATCCATTGATTATGAGCAGATGTTTATTGTGGGTGAAAATGAGATGGGACTGATAGATTTTTTCAAATATTTAGATGTTTTTGATGTTTTGAAATGTTTTGAGGCTTTTTTTTTGCTTATTTTCAAGGTGTTTTGTAAATGTTTTGATTTTCAAATTTTCCAATGTTTTTGGTGTTTTATGAGATTTTGACCAAAAACCTAATCTAAAGACCTATCCTAGGGGCCTCAGGGGATGATCAAAGATTAGCCTTTCCTATGTTATACATGTAGAGACCACATAGTTTGACTGACATGGACTCAATTATTGATGAGATATGAACAAATGGATTGCTAGTTTATTATGACGAACCCCTAAAGGACTAACATAGGGTGTCTCAGGGGATGATCAAAGATCAACCTTACCTACGTTTAGAGCTCAGAGATCCGTAGTTCGACAAGACGACTCTATTTTTTGACTTTTTTTTACTTTTGACCTATTTTTTGAATTTTTGATATGTTTTGGATGTTTTTGGATTTTCGCATGATTTTGACGATTTGGAAGTGGACATGTGTTATGATATCAGTGATCTATTGGGGATCTTGTTGAAAACCAAGCTAGGGTTGATTGATCTGATTGATGAATTGATGATGATAACATTGTTGAGGATACACAACAATGCAAGGATAGTGTTTAAGCAACACGAAGATTGGAATGGATATCACAAGATGATGATGGATTGATTGGATTTGATTGATCAGGATTTTGAAGCTTTATTTGGAACAATTTTTTTTGAATTATTTGATGTGACATTGACGTGTAAATTAGATGTGACTGATATTGATCATTTGGATCAATGTTCGATGAAAGATAAATCTTGATAAAGAACATCTTCTTGTCAAAATGTGCCATGGGCTAGTGATTTGGATTTTTTATCACAAATGTTTTGACCAATTTGATTTCACGTTTGTCAATATTTGGCTCACCACATAAGTTGGAAGATATAGATCAAGATTTATTCTCGAAGCAAGATGTAAATACCTGCCCCCAGTGTCTAGCAATGTATGAAATTCCATGGGTGGATGCCTAGTAGGTGTGTGGATGGATGGATATGGATTATCTTATGATAAGATAAGGTGTTGAATAGAGGATTCTCATTTGGATAGTGCCTCATGGCTTAGATAATGTTGGATAGGATAGGATAAATGAAAATGGCCCATGTCAAGAAGTTTATCATAAGCAAATGAAAAGTGTGCACCAAACTTTATCAAGATCAAGATAACTTGGAAGATGGATGTAGATGGATGAAAATGGATTGGATAAATGGTTAATGGATGAATGGATTTATTATGGATAAGATGGATGGAATACTAGATTTATTATGGATGGGATGAGATGCTTCCACTTGAACTAGCACACACGGGCGCTCGATTCTACACATGGCCCTTTGTTTGCCATGTTTTCATCATGGTACCTATCCAAAGTGCCACCATAGTGGTTTCACTAGAGGATGATTTTTTTCTTTCTGTTTTCAATCCTTTTCTTTTTTTTGGATTATTGATTTTTTGATTTTTTTTTGTATTTTTGGATTTATACCTTGCAAGTTTAGGCATAATTTTTTTTGAGATGGGAGCTATTCATGGGATCCTACAGAGGCTCCCCTTCTAGTGTTGATAATTGATATGCTCTTGATTTGTAACTCATTGTGATGATGAAGGGTCCCAACCAATTGGGTTCAAACTTGCCCTTGTTATTTGGATTTGGTTCATTTGTCTAAATCTCCTTCAGTATAAGCTCTATGACTTGAAAGGTCTGATTCTTGATCTTCTTGTTGTAGCTCTGCTTGAGATGGTTTTGGTAGGCTTGCAAATGGTTTAAGGCATCCATGTGCTACTCATCCAGTAGTTCCAACTCATCCAATCGTGATACCTAATATTCATCTGTAATGAGATTATGCAATGGGAAGGATGACTTGTGATCTATAGACTAGGGAGAATGGGGTTGCACCTGTTGGTGTGTGGATACTTTTTTGGTAGGCCCATAAGGTAGGATTCAATTGTAAGTGCTAGTCATGACTGACATCATTGACTATTTTCTTGAGGATTTTCAAGATGGTTTTAGTGGTAGCCTCAACTTGGTCATTTCCTTGGGGATAGTATGGAGTGGAAAAGTGATGTTGGATATTGAATTTTTGGCATAGGTCTCAAAAATCCTAGTTTTTGAAAGGTGTCTCATTATCTATGATAATGGCTTGAGGGACACCGTAGTAGAAAATTAGGTAGTTTAGGATAAACTTGGATATCTGATTTCCTATGATATAGGTCATGGGAATGGCTTCTACCCACTTTGTAAAGTACTCTGTGGCGGTGATGATGAACTTATGTCCATTGGATGAGGTAGGTGTGATTTTTCCAATGAGATCGATCCCCCATTGTGAAAAGGGACAAGGTGTAATGATTGGGTGGAGCTCTTGAGCCAGTGCATGGATGAGATCCTCATGCTATTGACACTGCAAGAACCTCCAGGCATAGTCATGAGCTTCCTTCTCCATTGTAGGCCAATAGTACCTAGTCCTCAGTAGTTTCTTACCCAAAGTCATACCACTCAAATGTGACCCACAAATGCCATTGTTTACCTCAGTTAAAGCAGTCAAAGCTTCCTCAACATTAAGGCATCGTAACAAGGTTACCTCAATACTCCTACAAAATAAGGTGTCTCCTAAGATAACAAAGAAGGATGACTTTTTGACAAATTTTCTTTTAAGGTTTGGGGTTATCTCAGTGGGGAGGACTCCTATTCTCATGTAGGTATATATATCATGATACCAAGGATCACCGGGACCATTGATTTCACACACAAATTCAGACTCTGGTACCTCAAATGCTAGTATGAGAAGCTGCTCTACAAGGAATTCTTGCTTTGGGATGTTGCATGGGACATCTAGTAATGATCCAATTGTTTCCATAACATCTGCTACTCTATTATTTGTTCTTGGTATCTGCTCAAACGTGATATCAATGAAGAAATCTTTGAGGCTTTCCACCAATTTCTTGTATGGGGTCAACTTGTCATCCTTTGTTTGGTACTCATCATTTACCTGGTTGATGATAAGCTGAGAATCTCCATAGACCTTGATTGCCATGATCTGCCACTGTACTACAATTCTCAGCCCTATGACAAGAGCCTCATATTTTGCAATGTTGTTTGTGCACAAAAAAGACAGCTTATATGATTTTGGTATGCAATCCCTTTGTGGTGTAATGAAGAAGACTCTCTCTCTTGACCCGTGTTGTGTGTAGGATCCGTCAAAATACATTTTCCAGTGATTGACCATGCTTAGGTTAAATATTGATTCATCATGGAACTCTGATACAAGTGGGTTCTCTGAATATATTGGTGCCTCTGCCAGCTAATCTGCAATCACTTGTCCTTTAATGGCCTTAAGCTCTACATACTCAATGTCATGTTCTGTCAAGATCATAACCCATTTAGTTGTTTTCCTTGTGAGCATTACTTTAGAAAGCAGATACTTGAGAGGGTCTATCTTTGCAATGAGTTTTATCTGGTGTGCCAACATATAGTGTATGAATTTATGTGATGTGAACACAACTACTAAGCAAGCCTTCTCAATGGATGTGTAATTCAGCTCATGTCCCACCATGGTTCTACTGATGTAGTAAATAGCTCTCTCTTTCCCATTTTCATCATGTTGTGCTAAGAGAACACCAAGGGCTATTGTTGTTGCTGATATATACAGGATCAAGGGATTTCCTGGAATTGGTGGCATAAGAACTAGTGGTGTGAGTAAGTACTCTTTGATTTTGTTGAAATCCTTATCACATTTCTCATCCCATTTGTATGCTACCCCCATATGGAATATATGAGAATATGGGGTAGCCTTATATACTAGTTACACTATGAATCGACGGATGGATTGGAGTCTTCCCTGCAAACCCCTTAACTGTTTCAATTTCCTCGGTGCCTCCATATCTAGAATTGCTTTGACTTTGGTGGGGTCTATCTTGATTCCTCTCATGGATACAATGTACCCTAGTAACTTTCCTGATTGTACCCCGAAGATGCACTTTTTTGGATTGAGTTTGACCTTGTACTCTTCTAGCCTGTCAAAGATGGAGGTTAGAGCTGGTATGTGATCTCGACATTTCTTTTACTTGGTCAATATGTCATCCACATAATCTTCCACAATTTTATGAATCATATAATGGAAGATTAGTGTCATGGCCCTTTGATAGGTAGCTCCTACATTTTTTTAACCCAAATGGCATCATATTCCAACAGTATGTCCCCCATGGATAAGTGAAAGTTGTCTTGTGTTGGTCTTCCTTAGTTATCATGATTTGATTGTACCCTGAGAATCCATCCATTAGTGATAGCATTTCATGTCCTATTGTCATATCCACAATCATAACTATGTTCGAGAGAGGGAAATCATCTTTGGGACATGCTTTGTTCAAATGTCTAAAGTTAGTGTAGATGCAGATGCCCCTAGTGGGCTTTGAAACAAGTACAAGATTTGAAACCCACTTTAGATAATCAATTGGCCATATGAACCTGAAATCAAGGAGCTTTTGTAATTCCATCTTGGCCAACAATGCTATTTGTGGATGCATCTTTCTCAAATTTTTTCTTACTAGATTTGCTTTGGGATATATGGCTAGGTGGTGAACGAAAACTTCTGGATCAAGCCCAGGCATGTCGATATAATTCCATGCAAATTTTTTCTTTCTTTCTCTTAGGAATGCATCTAGGAGTTCTTGTTCTTCTGCCAAGAGTGACTTTGCATAGAAGGTGATATGTGGTGTTTCTTCTATTCCCAATTTGACTGGATTGCACTTCTCTACTAAAATTGTTGACTTCTCCCGATGAATATCACTAAGGGGAAGATTGAATCCTTCATCCTTTGGCGCCTCAGAGAGGTTTTCACCATTGGATGCATCCTTTGCTTTTACTATTTTTTTGGTCTAACAACACCATAGTGTGGTTTTCACTCAAATACCTAGATATTATTCTTAAATTTTCACTTTTGTGACTAAAGGATTCAATTTTCTCCCCATAATAGGCATTTTTGTCAAGCTCAATGTCGAATCTAGCTTTTTTATCTCCACATGGTATCGTATTTCGTAATCGCATGAATTCTGAGAGAGCCTCATTATTTTTTAACATGTCTAGAATTGGTGGTCCTCATTGGTTGTAATTGATGAGTTGGGGATAGACTAAGTTTAGCTCATGAGTTTGGTTGTTTGACTCAAAAGATAGGGTACTAATCATGAGAAGGGAGGAATCCTCGAATAGCATGGGTAAGTCAGTTATAGGGTCCTCATCACACACATCAGTTATGTCAAAGGTATAGTTGTCTAAGGGAAGACCTATGGATACCGACAACTGAGGGGGTGTTGTGACTTTTCTAACCATGGCACCTTTTTCGAGTATGGTTATTTTCAGAGGAGTACATCCAAGGCCAAAATTTCTCATACGCTTCTCAAGAATGAGTGGTACTAGAAGACCATTGTCATTCTGTCCAAGTTTCTTGTTTCTATTAGAGTCCATACCAAGCATCATTTGTAGTTCTTTGCTACTATCCTCCATGGGAAGATCAGGCATGGGCCTTTCATATTGGTATAGAAAACTTAATATGTCTTTTTCATCTACCACTTCTCGACTTAGGTCCCCCCAACATTTGAATCTGGAGGGGTCTGCTTTAAAAGTTTTGCATAATGTTTCAATTGGTTGGGGCTGCCCATGAGACCTAGGAGATTGAGGTAACTCTCCTATTATGAAAGCACTCTTTTCCATTTTATAATCCCCACACCCATTTTCTCGGATGATGGCTTTAATACAAAAAATGTTAGGAATGGTGCATGTTTTTTTCTCAAAAGTGGAGGCTAAAGTAGTTGGGTCTACATATGGGGTTGAAGGGAATTCATCATTCTTTGGGACTTGCAGGATTTTTTAGTACTTGGCTTCCAAGATTTTGTAATAGTAAAAGGGCTCAGGATCACCCTGGACCATAACCTCTTGATTTTGATAGGGAAATTTGACACACTAATCGAAGGTGGATGCGACAACTTGCATCCCATGGATCCATGGATGCCCCAAGATGATATGATAAGGTAAATCAAGATCAAGGACTTGACATTTGGTTTCCATGATGGTTGGCCCTACTTGAATAGGGAGTTGAATAGTGCCTTGAGACACTCTTTCCTGATCATCATATGCCCTAATTGTAATACCTTTACCTTTTTCAATGAAATTCATAGAGAATCCGAGATTCTTTATCAATTTGAGTGAACAGATATTTAGACCTGCACCCCCATCCACCAAGACCCTTTTGACTTTATTTTGATGGACCAAGACCTTGAGATGCAACACACAGTTATGAGATGGTTGTGTTGGGAGGTATTGGTCAGAAAATTTTAGGAGATGGGGTGTGGTGATGTGTTTTACCATAGCTTGGAACTAATTGGCATTAAGATCTATGGGGACAATGGATGAAGCCAATGCTTCCTCTAGGATCTTCCTATATGTGGGTGAGATATTTAGCAACTCCATGATGGAGATCTGAGCGGGGGTTCTTTTCAGCTAGTCCAAGACATTATAGCCATTACGAAAGGATTTTGGATTAGAGGTTGATGCCTTGGGTGGTTGAGATGGTCTAGCAATGGTAACCTTGCCACCATGTGTGGTGAATCCACAATCAGCTTTGGCTCCCTTGATGTTAATAATAGTGACCCATTCATCTAGCGATGTGATGACATGATTGTAATCATGTTTATATTTCCATACTTTTTATTTCCATGGTTATTCCCTTTATTGTGATCTGGCATTGGATTTGTGTATATCTTTAGGTCTTGATTTCCTATAGGTTGTTCAACATTTATGATTTTTTCATCGATAAGGTCTTGAATAATATTTTTTAATCTCATGTAACTAGTTGTCATGTGCCCTTTGATTTTATGAAAACCGCAAAGGTGGTTTTCATTATACCATGGTGGTTTCACTTGGGGCTCTTGATAATTCTCATAAACAAGGATTTTAATAAGATTCTCCTATACTAGTTTCTTCATGACATATTTGATTGATTCCCTAAGGGCTGTGTATTTTCATTTGGGGGGATACTTGTTTTGTGGGGGTAGTCCCCCTTGATTATTCAAATTTTTGACCACTTTATTATTGGGTGGTTGAGATACTACATTGGTTTTTGTGTTGTTTTAATTTTTTTTTGTAGTTGTTCATATCACTGCATGTTTTTCCTTGAGGCATTGATGACCACTTTGGCTTCAACGACACCATCGTTAGTTACATTCTTGTGTCTTTTCCCATGTGCAAGGTTTTTGTTATAACTAGTTGATGGGCGGTTATCTTGATTTTATTGATACTTGGGTGTCCCTGCTTGTGCAATAAGGGCTCTTTCAATGTTGAGTGCCTTGGAGATCAACTGGTCATAGGTGGTGATGCATTGCATTTTTATATGGAAGGACAAGGTTTTCTCTATATTGGAAATGATAGTGTAGATTTGTTGTTCTTCTGGCATGGTCCACTTGCTCCTATTGGCCTTGGATTTCCATCATTGTAAGAAGGATGTGAATGTTTCCCCCTTAGCTTGTTTGAGCGCAAATAGTTCCTCTAGACTCACATCCATGACAATGTTGAATGCGTAGTTTTGTATGAATGTGTCCACAATTTCTTCAAACTTTTTGATTCTAGGAGGAAGGCGAGAGAACCATTCCATTGCTGGTCCAGCCAGAATTCAAGGGAATAGTCACATTAGATATGTGTCATCATATGCTACTTCCATGCAATGTACCTAGAATTCCCTGATGTGATCTTCAGGGTTACCTGTCCCATGATATTTATCAAATTTAGGGATTTGAAACCCTTTTTGGAGTGACACCATCACAATACTTCTATCAAATGGATAGGGGCACAAATTGCTCAGTGTTTTCATTGTTTTTCCATATTGGTGATCTAGCACTTGTTGTGAGAGTAATTTAATTTGTGTCATCACATCATTTTGTGGATTGAGTGGTGGGATGAATTTGTTTTGAGGTGGTTTGATTGTTTGAGTGATAGGTGGGGTGTTTTGGGTGTTTGTGGGAGGCAGTTACAAAATTTTCTATGCGATCAAGGCTTGTTGATATGCCTAAAATTGTCGTTGTTCCAACAATGATTGTGCTTCTTGTTGTTCTTGGTATTGTTTCAGAGCTTGCTGATAGGCTTGTTGTTGAGATGCTTGTTGTTGTGCTTGGTATTGAGCTTGTGCTTGAGCTTGATGGGCTTGATATTGGGCTTGTGCTTGAGCTTGCGCTTGTTGGGCAGCTTGTGTAGCTTGTGCAGCCTATGCAGCTTGTGCAACTCATTGTTGTTGCAACAAAGCTTGAGCTTGTGCATGGAAAACTTCTTGTTCTTTTTTCACAACTTGTTGTGTCTGTGCTTGTTGGGTGGCTAGTTGTGAAGCTTGTGTAGCTTGTTGATTTTGAAATTTTTGAAGTTCCTTTTGATAGGCTTGTTGGGTACCTTGCAGTGTGATGCTATATTGGCTTGCCATATTTGGTTTTGGTGGTGGTGGTGGAGGATTCAAAATTGTGTGAGATGTTGTGATGAGAGGTGTTGTTGGATTGATTTGTGTAGTGGATGGTGCAGTTGATATGATAGGCCCTTGGGAGACCACATTTTGAGGTATTTGGGGTATCGTAGATGACGTGTTGATTGCTTGTGTTGTTTGGATTGTTTCCACTTGTTGTTGCGATATTGATGGTATGATCGAAGGATTTGGTATGATGGTTTGATTTATGATTGGACGATTGTTTTTAATTTTTTGATTGAGGAATTGTATAGGGGGTTTCCCTATACCGAGGATTGGTGCAGATGTTAGTGGTAGAGTTGGAAATGGTGGGAAGATGGGTGATGTATTCCCTTGAGGAAATGATGATGATGAGGGGTCAAATGTTCCCCCTTGTCTAAATAGTCCACCTTTTCCTTATGAAGTCATGGGGAGAGATACTTTTGTGTTAAGAGGATATGTCAATGTTGTAGAGAAAGAGGATGGATCGTTGGGGTCATGAAATATGAGCAGAACATATGGGTGTTGTGGATATTGAGGAATGGATTGACCCAAAATGGTGTTTGCATCCAAGTCTTGGTTGTTTACAAGGGGATGTGTTTGAAGAGCATGAAGCAATGAACTCCCCTTGTTAACAATAGGTTGAGTTGGAGCAAGAGATGATGTGGGTTGTGGGATGGTTTGAGTGATGCTTTGAAAGGAGGGTGTGAATGAGACCGGTGGCATAATCCCAAGAGGTTTCTCCACAATAGTGCTTATGTCATAATTGGAAGGGAGTTTAGCCCCTTATTTTGCTAGTTCTATCATGTATTGTGAAGGATTAAGTCTCATCATGGCATTGACAATTTTGTGAGTCTCAGGATTTTGGACCATTTCTAGGATTTCATCTTGAGTCATCCCTAAGACATTCTTGGTGACATCCTCCACTTGGAAACCTCCCTCTTGAGGATCTTGTAGAAGTTGAGGAATATTGAGTGGGAGATTGCTAAATCCAATGGGATTGATTTCAGGAGTGGTTTGACTCAAGTCACTTGAAGTAGATGTTTCTTTGTTCATTTCCATGTTCTTCTTGTGTTGAGATCTAGTTTGGACCATAAAATAAGGATCAATTTTCAGGAATGTGGGAGGTGAACCTCTAACTCCTTGTATTGATATAAACTTTAGGTACAAAAAAGAAAGTCTAAGATGTTAAGGATCAAAGGATGGTGATCAGATAGTGAGAGATGAGTGAAGTGAATGATTGAACTCTTAAGGAACCATGAAGGAGATACTAGAGTTTAGGACTTTGGATTTTTGATTTTGGGTTTGATTTTGGATTTTGATTTTGATTTTGTTTGGATTTGGTTTTGATTTGATTTGGATTTGATAATGAACTCATAAAATCCAAGAGGTTAGATGTTGTCTTGGAATAAATTTTTCCACAAGGCGATAATTTAATTAAGTGTATGAAGAAGGATACATCCACACACACTTAGCCAAACAAGATGATTTTGATTTGATTTTCCAAAAGTCTAGCATGAAGGAATTTTTCAAGATTCTAAGAGTTGTTTGTGAGATGGTTTTTTATTTGATGTTTGAGGATGGATGAAAGTGTTGATTTTGATCCTAAGTGAACTTAGAGAGACTTTTGTTTGCAAGACCAAGGTTTTGAAGAACATGCTTTTCCCTAAGAGTACTTCAAACCAAAAGATCAATGTTTTCTCAAAAGACCATAAGACAAAACATAAATAAGCACATGTGTGGGGTTCAATTGATTTCATCTTGATTAATGAATTGCTTTTACCACATCCACACTTCTTGCTTAGTTTTTCATACTGAATGTCTATGTCTCAATTTATTTTCATCGCACAAGGTCCACTATGTGGAAATCAAGGCAATCAAGGAAATAGTTCCCTAATGTTGACTTTAGTGAGAGAAAATTGAGATATAAATCCAAATACTTAGAAGCCTCTAAGGATGAAATACTTAGGACAAGTAGTAGCAACTGGATTTTTCAAAGGTATTTGCTCCTTCTAAAGGTTTGGAATTTGATGTCCTTTTTAAATGTTTATTTTCAAGATTTTGGATCCAAGCAATGTGTTTAACTGACTCAAAGATTGCACAACCCTAGGATGGAAGAGAAAATATTTGTTCAGTTCCCACTTGGATAAACCTAGTTGTGCTTATTTAAAGCGGATGACTAGAAGCTTGAACACACTAGCTCCCCTCCATGGCACATACTTCTCAGGTCAGCCAAGCTTCAATTCTCATAAATCTCCCATGAAAAAGTTTTCATTTTTACAAGGAACCGTAAGTATGTGGGATAGCTCTAGAGGTTTGACCTCCCGACGCCAAATTTTTTTGGATTTTTGGCTATTAAACAAAGGTTCATAATAAGTGCATCCAGTTAAAAGGATATGATGATGAACTCCCTCAAGAGGTATCCCAAACCTTAGTATAAGGGATTTACACATGGGATTTACACATCATAAAGATACTGGGGGAGAGTTATCATACATCACTAAGTTGATTACAAACTTTCCTTGCAACCACAAATTTGTATAGCAGTTCAGAAGAGCCTGGATTATGCTCATTACCACTTGGGTCATTCTATTTGGGGTGAGTGCTTTTTCCCACCAAGGAAATCCCTCTAAAGGTAAAAAATAGTAAGTACATACATAGTTCGATCAATCCTTGTTTGCATGAACAAGGAGAGAACACACATGATTCCTTTTCTCACACTAGCAAGTTTTGTTCAATTTTAATCCCAAATTGAAGTGTGGAGACAATCTTTTAGACAACCTAATATCACTAAAATGATTTTGATTCTCAATATCATCGTGAAGCGCAAGAGAAGTTCATATGCCTTTCAATGGTATTAGCTTGTAAAAAATATTACAAAACAAGATAAGCACATGTTCATTTTAGACCTCAAAAGTAGTAAATGGGTTCTTTTTATAGCACCAAATCAAGTGTTTGAAGTTGATTATTCAATTCTTAAAACCCAAAACCAAATATAATGAGTTTCTAATGTTCTTTTTAACCTTTTGATTGTTCTTCTTAAAACCCAAATGAAATTTATTTGAATCCTAAAAATGAAGATAGCAAGATCCTAAGATGGGATTATAAATTCTCCCAAAGTGTTTAAAAAAAACTTGGTACAATCATGAGATAGTGTCATAGGAGGCCTTCTCCTTGTTTCCTCATTTTCCTAGACAATGGATATCAAATAATTTTTCTTTCACTTCAATGCTCCATACTCCTCTTAAAACCTAGAATCCATGCTCAAAATGTTAGATGAGATCAAGAAACAAGAAGATATGAGGGTTAGATGAATGATTAAGCATAAAAGACCTAAAATTTAGACCATGTTACAAGGTGTTTTGACTTTAGGTGTAAAATTGAAAATTTTAACTCTACAAAAATTTAGAAACACTTACAACATTGCATAGCTTATGAAATTCTATCCCGTTTTAAGAAAAAATCTTTGAAAAAGACCTTCGTATGACCAAGATATGGTCATTTTAAGATTGACTATAAAAGCGCTAAAACATAGAGCATATGCACTAAAATAGAGACCATATGTGCTAAAACTCAGACCATATGCACTAAAATATCATGTATATGCATTGAAATAGGAGGTAAATACACTGGAAGATGTTGCATATGTGCTATAACAGAGCCTGGATGTGCCAAAAGTAACCACCTATGCACTGAAAGAAACCATGGGTGCGCTACATAGAGATTCATGACCAAACGTGTTCACGAAAACTTTCTAGAAAATGTTAAAAATAGGGCTAAGCCCTCCTTCTAGCACCAAAATGTAAATGATTGGTCTAGACATACTCAAACATGAAAAAAAAATCAAACATTAGTCAATAAACAAGTCTAAACAAACATTCCCCATGAAATTCATTCAAACACAAGAACATTGAAATCAAAGCCAAAATAACAAGTAAAAGGTAATGAAATTCTATTCTAAATGCTCAAACCAGCATCCCATGGGGGAATTGGTGCTTCTTTGATGTGGAAAGAAGCCCTTTCCCAATTCTTTGATAAAAATGATGATGATTGATTGATCCTTGATGAAAAATTGACAATAACCTAGCTATGGATGATGGATTCTATGAAAATATGGATGAAATTGCATGAAATCTATAGATAATAACTTTGCATGAAGTTGCAAATGATTGTGGATTCAATTTAGCATAATGATCTTACATGGATTGTGGATGCCAAATAAAATAGAGAAGGCCTCTATTTATAAGAAAGAAAGATGGAGAAGTGAGAAACATGAAAGATGTGGGACTAAAGATGCACCAATAACAATGTTCCACTTGTCAACATGCTATTGAAGAGAGGTGGAGCACATTTTGATCAATGTGCATGATAAATGCAATTAGGTGGAATTTGAAATTCAAAAAGATGGCTTGTGGAGGAAGAGTTGAAAGATGAGTTAATGCCACTTCGCTCAAGAAAAAGGACATGTAAGAGTTATAAATGCCATGTTGGAGGACAAGTCCTTTTGGGAGGGAGATTTCAAATTGGAAGAATATTCCAAAGAGATGCCATTTTTGAATGAAATCGAAGAATTTATAAATAAAATAAATTAATTTACTTGTGCAAGTTGCAAAATCTAGAGGATTTGAGGATTAGAGTTAGAGTTAATTAGGATTTAATTTAGATGGAAATTAGTTGATTTGACATTTGACTTAGATTTTTAGATTTATTTAAATCAAATGGGAGGAATAATGAATATTATATTTAATTAAATAAAATTTGATTTATTTAATTAAAAGGGATGATGTTAGATTTAATCAAATAAAGGTTAATTTATTTATTTAAAAGAGGAAATATGATTTAATCAAAAGAGGAACATTAGGATTAATTAAATAAAATGAGTTATTTAATTAAAAGAAGATGATGATTTAATCAAATAAAGTTGATTTATTTAATTAATAGAGGAATTATGATCAATTAATTAAATAACGATTATTTAATTAACTGGTTAGTAAAGAAGTGATTTAGGGAGAATTGATGTTAGTAAATCAGGTTCAGGTGCACGATATCAATCAAGATAATTTGAACATCTAAAAGAACCTAAATTTGTAGAGATTCAAGAGCATGGTCTACAAACACACACACAAGAAGACATTCTTGAGAGGGATCTCAGATGCAAGTAAAGGGGAGATGGAAAAAGAGGAGGAGTTAATTTCAATATGGGAGATTTTTTTTCTGATTTATACCCCTATAAAGGTGATCTCATTGTACGTGGTGGGGTAGATTTGCAATAATTCTCAATCATCCTCAAGCATGTTTCCATTTTTGCAGTCTTCCTTTCAGGGGGACCTTGAAACATTTCTCCTCTAGGGAGTATGGTGCAAGGGCACCTTGCTAAACTTTGATGCACCTTGGTTCATGATGAAATACTTTGTTTTTTTTTTTATTCATGTAAATAAGGTAATTTGAGACCATTCTAAGTCATCTATGATCATTTTAGGTCATTAGGTGCAATATAGGCCAAAGTTGTAAAAGTTTCTTAAAAAGTTATCATTATTGTCATGTCAATTTTGCAAAATTTGTTAAAAGGTAGTTGGAGGTTGGTTGGAAATTTGGAATTGATTGTAAAGGCATAAATATTTATTGAAAACTTGAAAAAAAAGGTTGGCAGGAGTTTTAATAAAGAAATCTTCAAATTTTCATGCTCAAATTGTATTTTTTCTTGCAAAACTGACTCTTATGTAATGTTGTACACACTATTACTTGTTGGTATCATCTAAATGTCAATTGGAGAAGTTGCAGGGGTTCATAAAATTTATAATTATTTTTGTTTGACTAAAATTAATTGATTTTTGTACGAGATATCACCATTTTTGTAAAAACTGTCATAACCCTACCTAGGGTTTCCAATCACTGAAGAAAATGTAAAAGGAAGAGATTCCTTCATGAGAAAATGATACAAAATTGTGGAATGCTCTGCCCTGATGCCATCTATACCCCTACAAAATTGGAGGCCATGATTCTCACATGCATAAAAGATATGCTTGACAATATGCCTCACAGTCCTTTGGAGCAGTCCTAAAACCCTATGTGATGATTGATTGAACAATTCCTTGTATTGTAGGAAAAAGTTTTGTTTGGAAATCTTGTGTGATGTTGTTGAAAATCCTATAGAGGCCTAGGGTACTATTGAGAGATAATTTTTCCCTATTGGTGAAATGTTTGTGTTTGGAGACATCTTGTGTCAATATTCCATTGTTGAAGGATATGAGGTATTGATGTCTAATAAGTGTTGCACTTGGTCTAGAGTGTTTGAACCCCATGAAGAGCCTTGAAATATGTATGCACAAACCAGTATTCCCTACACCATGGAGTTTTCTTTCCTTAAATTCCAAGAGTCCAATGGGTCAATGGTGACAAGGTGTACTAAGATAATTTTCATGCATTTCTTTCAATGAACTTTTGTAAGGAGTGTATGTGTGAGACATCTTTAATTTTGCACACTCAAATTGTATTCTTTCTTATAAAACTGACTATTCTATCATGTTTTACAAATTTATACTTACTGGTACAATTTGAAGGTTTATTGGAGAAGTTGCAAGGGTTCATTAACTTTGTAATGCTTTTTGTTTGACTAAAATTCATTGAGTTTTGTAGGAGATATCACGATTTTTGTAAAAAATGTCATAATCCTACCTAGGGTTTCTAGTCACTAAAGAAAATGTAAAGGGACAAGATTCCTCCATTATAAAATGATACGAACTTGTGGAATGCTCTTCCTTGATGCCATCTACACCCCTGCAAAATTGGAGGCCATGATTCTCACGTGCATAAAAGATATGCTTGTCAATATGCCTCACAACCCTTTGGAGCAGTCCTAAAACCATATGTGATGATTGATTGAACAATTCTATGTACTGTAGCATAAAGTTTGGTTTGGAAATCTTGTGTGATGTTGTTGAAAAGCCTGTACAATCCAAGGGTACTATTGAGAGTTCATTTTTCCTTGTTGGTGAAGTGTTTGTGTTTGGAGACATCTTGTGTCAATATTCCATTGTTGAAGGATATGAGGTATTGATGTTTAATAAGTGTTGTACTTGGTCTAGAGTGTTTGAAGCCCATGAAGAGCCTTGAAACATGTCTTCACAAACCAATATTCCTTGCACCATGGAGTTTTCTATCCTTAAATTCCAAGAATCCAATGGGTCAATGGTGACAAGGTGTACTAAGATAATTTTCATGTCTTTTTTTCAATGAACTTTTGTAAGGAGTGTATATGTGAGACAATCAGTTTGTCTTAAGGTTTTCCCTTGCTCTACATCAAAACCTAATATTTGACATGATATATTTCTGGTTTGGTAGTCTTTAAAACCCTATATCTATGTTTTGCATCATTTTTTCTTGCATTTATCAATTAGGGTTTCATATTTTCATCATAAAAAGTCATAAAATCCAGAAATATTGCATCATAGCTTGTATTAGGGTGTGTTTCAATCATTTAGATCAAATTGTAATTTAAAAATTGCATTAAAAAAATTATCATTTTGTTCCAAAATTTCCATACATTTGCATTTGCATTACATTGGAAAATTCTAGAAAAATAGTCACTGTCAAACCTATTTGTAGATAGGAACAACCTTAAACAAAAAGTTAGACATTATTTTTTTCAATTTTCAAAACCCTAAACAAGGACTAAAATGCCAATGGGTGACCCTATCCTTGTACAGGTGCATCAATAGTCTTTTTCACATTTGTCTGTCTCTATCTACTCAATTTTTCTATACTTGCAGATCTTAGTTTGAAATTCATAACTACATATCTTAAGGTATTTTGCATTTAGTTCATTTGGTGAAAGAAAGTGCATTGTTTAGGGTAAAATTTTGTATTCAAAAATCATCATTTTCAAGTCTTTTGCATATTAAAATCAATCAATTATTGCATTTCAGGTCTGAAGTTTTCATTCAAACCTATTCAAACATCTTCAATATCATTGCATACTTGTATTTTGCATCAAATTGGGATACATTGAGAAAATTCTAAAAAGACAATTAATGTTACAAATCTTTGCAAATAGAATCAACAATCTTAAATAGTGTAGTACACAGTTAGATTTTCAACTTTTAGAATCCTTGATCAGGACCCAAACACCCTTGGGAAATGTTGTCCTTCTTATCTTAGCCAAACAAAATTTCTATAAGATCTCTATTACTATGTTACCTCTTTGATCCTATTGTCTATTGTCTATTTCTAAATGTTTTTTGTACTTATTTAGTAGTTTGGTGTTCATCTTGGGTGAACCTTTGGTGTTGTGAAACTTGCATGAGTTTCACAACCTAGTGTCCATTGCCAATACTTCAGTGAGACATAGTTCTAGACTTATGGCATCTTACACTAGTTTTATGCCCGGTGTGGATCATGAGTCTTTCAACTCTTTCATGATGAGTTTTGTCAAAACTCAACCCATTTTGGGCTCTATTCTTGATGTTACCATGCTAATGAAAACCTTACAAACATCCACCTTTACAGATGTTGAAACTATGGTTTCCCATTTTCCTAAAGACTAATTGTAAAAATTGGACAAAGACTTAGAAGTATTTAAATACTATGTAAGTACTGAATATCTAGCTAGTATTAATGTTCCTATGCTAGAAAACATGAGGAAATTGAATGGTAATTCCTATGTATTAGAGGTTTTGTTTGGCCTAGCTCATATAGTTGATAACAACATCCCTACTATATCTAGTTATGCTCAAACATTCTTGAACATTCAAAATCAAGGAGGAATCCAAGTATCCTTCCCTATAGGCAGAACCTCTATTCCTACATACACATATGCAATTGTTTCTTTGACAATACAACCAAGCTTGGCATAACTTCAATAATAGGTCTTTCTATTAGAAATCCTTATGGTTTTGGATCTTCACATGTCACACCTCAAGTTCCATCCCCACTCATAAATTTGCAACATATTAGCCCACCTAATTCATACACACTTCCAACATATTCACCTCATTCCCAAAAAATGTCAAGAAATGGTTATATCATAAACCAAATCTTGCAAAATGTGACATCACTTCAACAACAAATCTCAACAATGAACCAAAACAAAAATGGACAACCAACACATTATATCAAAATGAGACCATTGTCACTTGAAATATTGAAAGCACAAATGCCACAAAACATAGAGATACCTCTATTTGACAAGTATAATGGTAAAGGGGACCTTAGAAACCACATATTAGCATATACCACCATGTGTAGTGACTTCATGATGCAGAAGCATCTAGCAGTGTAGGGCAATCTTCCATCACCTAATTTTTTTTTTCTTTATTTTCTTTAGTTGTTTTGAGTCACATGATGGCACTTAAGGGGTATAAGATTGTCAGGCGTCAAAAAAAGCAAAAAATGAGCACTTAATATTTTTAGTAATTCATCCTAAACAGGCTCGTATGAATGTGAAAATTTACCCCAAGGAGCAGAGATGAAAAAAACCTCTAGTCGCGAAAGAATCACCTCAATACCCTGCATGGTTTGGGAGAAATTAAAGTTCTTGTCCCAAGAAATTTTTGCAATGCAGCTTCAAATTTAGATATAAAACTTTAGAGGCCTTGAAATAGTCAAAAAGTGGTTGAACCGGCCTATGGTGGATTCATGTGTTGTAGAGCTCGTTAAGAGATTTCCAACAATATGCCAAAATAGCAAATCAGACACTCGGATAAAAAGTTATGGCCCAGCGAAGTTGGTCCTCAAAAAAGTGAATTTCATAAAAAATTATTCCTAGGCGAAAAATCAAATGGTGGGATATTTGGCACCAAAACAAAATGGGGAAATTTGAACTTTCTAGAACATTCTAGAGTGGTTATTGGGGAAAATAAAAAGGGTTAAGTGGGGGTTTAAGAAGGTGGCACTGATAGTGCAAATTGTGGCTATGAATAGTATATTTTCTTTGCGGTGTTGTTTTTTTATAATGAATCAAGCCCATGAGGCTATAACATGTAAGCTTTGAATCTGCAATTTGATTTTCTAAAAATAACTAAAGGAAGTCATTTTTTTGTCTCGCATATTCTATGTTGGTATATGTTGTGATTTCTATGGGTTTTGGGTGGTGTGGCCCTCTTTAAGCCCTCATCACTTCATTTTTTGAGGATAAGCTCTTGCGTAAACTCTTTCCTAGGTCATTGAAAGACATGGCTTTGGAATGGTTTTGTTCATTACCAAATAATTCAATCCACTCATTTAATGAGCTTGTTGATTCTTTCCTCAATCACTTTTGAGTTAGCATTGGTCCTAAGATTAGCATAGTTGATTTAATGTGATTCAAACAAAGGCAAGGTGAAAATATTACAAATTTTATAAGACACTATTAGTTGATATTATCACAAGTTAATCTACCTCTTCCTAATGAGAATATCCAAAGAATTTTCATTGACAACTTGCAAACCAACATAAGGGATAGGTTCTTATTAATGAAATTTCTATCCTTTATACATGCTTCATGATTACCAGAATTTGATTAGTAAGTATGAAGAGGCATCTACATTAGCTCATGCTGAGAAATCTGAATTTGTACCCCATAACAAATACTAACCATTCAAGAAACAAAACAAGAAATTCATAAAAATAAATCCGTCCCAAGAAACTAATCATGTTGAGCCTCAAGTTGTTGCCATAAGCTCAACCACATAGTTCATACCAATTTAGAGAAAAATATTGACAATTTACCTTGCTACTTGATTCTCTCCATTCAATCCTATTGCAACTTTTGAGTAAGAATTTAATCTAAGTTCCTTGTTTTAGACCTATGGACACAACCAAACCTGTACCTCCAAATTTTTGATCCAAGTGTCTTTTGTCAATATCATCACACAAAAGGACATGATATAAAATGATGCATACATCTTAAACATCATGTTCAAGACCTCATTGATTATAATCACATTTAGTTGGGTGGTGTTAATAATAGAGGGAATAATTTTGTTGCCCCACCTAACCAAAATTTGCAAATATTTACCAATCCAATACATAATCATTCAACCAACTTTGTGCAAGCTTGTGATGTTAAAAATAATGGGATGAATATTGATACAACTAATGACATGAATAATGATTACAATAATAATGAGGATGGTCTACAAACAATGGTTGGTTTTGTAGATGTACAAAATCGTAAGGGCCAAACTGCTATGTTACCCAACATTGCTTTCACTAATGTTGATGCAATTAGACATGGGCCTGATGGCCCTCTCTACATTTTTGGTCATATCAATGAAAAACTTGTACAAGGAATACTCATTGATCCTACTATATATGCTGAAAAATGAAAAATTAATTGAAACTATAACCAGATTCAAAACTTTTTCAACATTACATCAATGTAGCTTTTCTTAAATGAAAGCACATGCAAAAATATAAACTATGCAAAACCAAAACATATGCATTTAAAAGAAAACTAACTCCATTGTTCTCCTATTCACCAAGATCTTGATTTATGCATTTTGTGCTCTCATTTTTTCATAGGAACAAGTGCAACAAGAAGTTATGATGAATGGAAGAAGGAATGTATGATCAAAATTCCATTTGCTTTTTGGAGAGAAGAGAGGGTTTATATAGATTTCCTCATGATAGATCTAAGTTATGAGAGAAATGTGGGATAAAAGAGTGCAATGGAGAAATGGGTTTTTCCCATATTCTCTAATTAAGTGATGTTGATGGGAATGAAAGAAATAAATAGGAGGATTTATGATAGGGTGGAGTTTTAGGAGTTTATAATAAAGTGGATTTACAAATTAATGGATTTATGTATTTAAATGATCTAATGAAAATATAATGGATAAAGGTTCATGTATGGATATTTTAATGATTATGCAAATGAAGTAAATTCTTATAATATGTTAATGATTAATGAATGATTGAATGGATAGAAGAAAGTATTAAATGAATTAATTAAATAGATAATAATACCCATTTAATTAACAGATGAAAAATAAGATGATTGTGAGGAATTTTTTTGACTTTCTACACCTCCATGTGTAGAGAATATGATCACTGAGGAATTTTTGTTTGTGCAAGAGATTTATCAAGATTCATATGAACAATGACTTTGAGTCTTCCATTTAATTTTAATATTGAATTGATGAAGGTTTATTAGGAGAAATGAAACATATGGTGTCATGCTTTGTTCTCTGTGGATGAGCTATGGTTTCATGGCCCTAGCTTGGCCTCCTTGTCTGTGTTCTGAGCTAAGGATCCTTCTATGGGGGTGGGGAAGTGTTGTGGTGCAGGGGTGTTTGCCAGGGGGCTGATATTATTCAGTGTTGGGTGTTTTTTTTTTTTTTTTTAATGTTTGATGACTCTTCCAACCTGAAAATTTCGGTGTATGCTACTCAATTGGGGCTGCTACAATCTAAAGAGGGTTTTTTTTATTGTTGTGTAGGGTACACTAGGATGTGTGCCCTGTGTTTTTCTAAGTTGGGTTTTTAATACTTTTTTATTTTTCTTTTCTCTGTGTTCTTTCTGGTGGGCCTTTTTAGTGCTTCTCTATTTGAAGTACAAGGCTCAGTTCTTGGTTTGCATGGCGATGCATGCATCAGATCAGGTCATCCCTTTTGATGTTGGAGGCATGGGTGCTTTGAACTCAAGTTTTTTTGGCACGAGTGAGTCAAGAAGTGGTACCTTCAAAATGCATAAGGTGAGTGGATTTATGGAGAAATCCCAAGATTGTCTAGTGTTAGTTATTCAACTAAAATATGTTGCATAGGATGTGGAGTACTACAACAACCATGTGTTGATTTGCAAATTTATGGGGATGAGGGTTTCTTTAAATTTTTTGGATTCTTGTGTGTATAAAAATTGGAATCCAAAAGGCAATTTTGACATCATGCTAGCAGCTAATAGCTTCTTTATGGTGGATTTCTCTTGTGTGGCTAATCAGAATAGGGCTTTTGAAGGTGGGCCCTATTTCTATAATTAGGTCAATCTTTTCATAAAACCATGGCATGGTGGATTTAACTCAGCAGAAGAGCTCCCTTCTAGGGTACTAGTTTGGTTCCATCTCCCTCGTCTTCCTCTTGAGTGTTGGCGAAGTGACATATTACAGATGACAACTATGTTGTTCGAGAAGCCAATCGGTCCCTCTCTACAAACACTAATTAAGAGGGTTTTGTCTTTTTCTAGGGTGTGTGTTGAGATTGATCTAAATGATCCTCTTCCAGACTCTATAGATATGAGTATTGGCTCAATTTCTTGGACTCAGCAATTGGACTATGAGGCATTTCCTTTTCATTGCAGGTTGTGCCATGAATATGGTCATCTTCAGTGGAAGTTCCCTCACGCTCTCCATGGCTCTGGTTTGAGTAATGCTTCTCCTTGTTCTACACCGAATTCGGACAAGGGTAAGTCTCCTATGCAAAGGGTGGAGGCAGACAAAGATGGTTTTATCCAAGTTAATATTCATAACAGAGGTAGGGGTCAAAAGTATAACCTCAAGGATAGGTAGGAAGAGGAGACCTTTAAAAGGTTTAAGGCTTTGGAGGAGTTGGTGGAGGAGGATGGGATTCCCTTGGAAGTTTAGGTGACAGATGGTAAATTATTGGAACAAAACCTAGGTACTCATCCCATTATTGAGCCTAGCTCTCCTTAGCTCGGGGGGTTGGATTCTTAGATGGACATAGTTCTTCAACCTGAAGTGTCATGTTAGGGTGTTCCTAGTGTGGTGCCAGAGGCTAGTGGTGTCAGTGTTCCATTAAACTTAGGCCTCTCAGATGAGAAGGGTGTTATTGTTATAGGTAAAAATAAGGCTTCATCTCCTACTTTTGGTTTATAGCAAAAGCATTTCAAAAAAGGTAACCTTGAGAAGGCTCCCAAGGTTGGTAGAAAGAAAGACCAAGAAAAGGTTAAGCTAATTGGTGAGACATTGGAGGAGTCTAGTTCGGTGAGAACTATTGATTCTCATTTCTCCCATCCCCAATGATGATTGTGATCTCTTGGAATGTGAAGGGTATGAATAGCATCCTTAGATAAAAGGCTATTCATGAATTGATTCAAGTGCATTCTTGAGATTTAGTTTGTCTCCAGGAAACTAAACTATCTATTGAGGCTATGTTGAGTGTGGCCTCAAAGATTTGGGGTAGAGGTTAGTGTCAATGTATGGGTGCACATGGTAGCTCTGGTGGAGTGGATTTTTTATGGGATCCACGTAGAGTTAATCCTTTCTGGTGGATCTCTAGTAGGTATTTTATTTCTTATGTTGCGCATAATCTTGAGTCAAGGGAGAGAATTATTCTTTCCAACATTTATGCTACTACTAATTTCTTTGGTAAGACTCAGATTTGGGCTCATGTTAGATATTTGTGTTCTTTTGATCCCTTTCTTCCTTGGATTTTGGTGGGGGACTTCAATGTTGTCTCCTCTTTGGAGGAGAAGAGGGGTGGTAATGCTCACCTAGACCCTTCATCGGATCAGTTAAGGAATAATGTCGCTTTCCTTAACTTGGTGGATATTAAGCCTGTTAATGGAGTATTTACTTGGAATAATAGAAGTGGGGAAGCATCTATTTCTAAAAGGTTAGATAGATTCTTGGTGTCTAGCTTTTGGGTGGGTGACAGGTGGAAGACTTGTTCAGAGATTTTGGATTGGCAGGGATCTGATCGGTTGCCAATCAAACTCTTAGTAGATTTCTCCAGTTATGCTAAAAAGAAATCTTTTAGATTTCATCTAATGTGGCTTCAGGATGAGTCGCTTCATGACTTGGTTCCTAGCTAGTGGGGGGATGGAAAGCAAGCTCATGGCATAGCTATGTATTCTTTTATCAAGCAACTTCAATATGTTAAATATTGCTTGAAGCAGTGGAATAAGTATCATTTTGGTAATGCTTTCCAGGCTAAAAAGGTTGTACAAGCTCACTTGGATTCCATCACTCATTAGAAATGTGATCATGGTCTTACTGAGGATTATGGAAAGTTGGAAGTGGATATAGTGAAAGAGGTGGAAGAATGGGAATGAAGGGAGGAAATATTTTGGAAGGAAAAATCTCATATTGACTGGCTCAAGAAGGGGACAAGAACACTTATTTCTTTCACAACTTTGTGAAGGATAGAAGGTAGGGGAGTGTTATCTCTTCCCTTTTGTCTTTGCAAGGGAATATTCTTTCATCATTTGCTAAAATTTCTAAAGAATCTATTCACTTCTTCTTTTCCTTGTTCTTAGAGAACTCCCCTCCTGCAGTGGAGGATGAGGCAGCAATTATGGATAGTATACCACCCCTTGTGACTAGTGAGATGGATGATGCCTTACTCAAACTGATCTCCCTACATGAGTTGGAGGACATCATGTTTCAAATGAAAAAAGGGAAGGCTCCTGCGCTTGATGGATTTCTGGTGGAATTCTTTTAGGAGTTCTAGGAAGTTATCAAGATGGACCTTTTGGCAGTTGTCCATGAATCTCAATAGAACAAGCAGATGTTGAAGGCCATAAATGCAACTTGTTTGGCTCTTATCCCAAAGAGAGATGGAGCTAACTCTTTGGATCTTTATAGTATAATAGCCTTATGTAATATGGTGTATAAGATCATCAAAAAGCTAATCGTTGAGTATCTAAAGCCTTGGTTGAGCAGGTTAATCTCTGATGAGCAAGGGGGCTTTGTTGATGGTAGAAAAATTCTTGATGGGTTCATTATTGTAGCTAAAACTATTCATTCCATGGCCTCCTAAAGAGAAAAGGCTATGTTTATCAAGTTGGATATGGCCAAAGCATATGATCAGGTTAAATGGGCCTTCTTATTCAAGGTACTCAAGGTGTTTGGTTTTGATAATGCTTAGATAGAGTGGGTGGAAAGTTGTGTTACCTCCTCTTCTTTCTCTGTTTTGGTCAACAACGAACCTTCAAAGATTTTTGGGGCTTCTAGGGGCCTCAGGAAAGGTGATTCTTTGTCCCCTTATTTATTTTAATGGTTGAGATTTTGGAGAGATTTATTAGATCTCAGGTGGATTTGGGTCTCATTCAAGGTTGGAAGTGGGGAAATAATATCCCCCCAATCCCATCTTCAGTTTGTGGATGATACAACTTTGATGGGCTTGGCCAGAGTTTTTGAAGTGGTTGTGTTGATTAAGGCCCTTGATAGTTATTTGGCTGATTTGGGATAGAGAATAAATGAGGAGAAATATTCCATTTATTTATTTAATACCCCAAAGCTTATTTAGAGGAAAATTGCAGGAATTCTTAGATTTCAGATTGGTTCACTTCCATTTGTTTATCTTGGCATACCTCTATCTGTTCATTCGCTCCCTTGTCTATTTTGGTAGGATGTGATTGATAAGTTTTAAAATAGGGTGAGCCATTGGACATGCAGGTGGCTCTCATCAGTGGGGAGAGTGACTCTCTTGAAGTTGGTGGTTCAGGCTCTTCCTCTGTACAAGTGCTTTGTGTGGTCTACCCCTTCATGTTTTATTAAATATTTTGAGTGCCTTGCTTGTTAGCTTCTTTGTTCTGGAAATATTCTCTATAGGAAGTGGAGCCTGGTTAAGTGGGAAGCATCCTATAGGCTAAAGTAGGAAGGTGGTGTTGGCTTGTGTTGAGCTGATCTAAATGGATAGGCTTTCGCAACTAAGCTTTACTAGAGATGGTGTTCTCAACAACATCAACTATGGGCTAAAATACTGACTACCAAATATCTTGGAGAGGTGGAGAGTGTTGAGGTTCCTCATTTCAATTTGGTTGGGAAGGGTTCTATGATTTGGGGCACCCTCAAAAAAGGAGCTAAGTTGGTTAAATAGGGTTTGTTTTGGATATGTAATAGTAGTTTGGATGCTTAGTTCTAGTTTGATTCGTGGGATGGTCATCCTCCTATAATGTCCACCCACCCTCATTTGTAGGTGTTATGCAACCATCTCCTAGATGATGGTTAGAGTCAGGTGGAAATTTTCAAAACTTCTCTGGCAAGTGACCAGGAGAATATTTTTAGGTGGAAGGACCCTCAGGAATGGCCTCTAAGGGGATCGGAGGAGGACCGTTAGGAACTATAAACTATTTTGGTTGGTAGAGTTTGTAACTCTCTATTAGGGAGAGATGTTCTTTCATGGGGGCATGATCCAAAAGGAAAGTTTAATGTGGCTTCTTGGTATCAGATGTTAGACAAGCAGGCTTCTAAGAGTTTGAAGGTCTCATGGTGGAAGAAAGTTTGCAATAAGTTATCTTAGCCTAAGTGCAATTATTTTTCATGGCTTCTGGTTCAACAAAGATTCCTAACCTAGGAGAACCTCATGAAGTGTTGGTTTCATGGACCTTCCATGTGCATCATGTACAATTGTCATGAAGAGTGTATATCTCATCTCTTTTTCCAATGTCCCTTTGTAAGAAGGATTTGGCATTTCTGGTGGAGTGTCTAGGGCTAGCCATGCATACATGCTTGTTCTTTGGAGGAATTTTGGAAGGGTATTGGGATTCCTCCTACCAAGACTTCTTTTCTTCACATTGGGTGGGATACTAGTGACTGCTTGGTCATTTGGCATATTGGGTTGGAACGTAATCGTAGAATTTTTTGGATAAAAAGCTTTTGATTGGTCAAATTTGGTTGAGAATCTTGGGGGTATCCAAGAGACCCTAGTTGCCAAGTGTGATTTATTTGTCCTAGTTGAGCCTAGTGATTGGGGTGTGATCAAAACTTTGGGTCTTGTTATTGGTGGTAAGAGTGGCTCATTTCCTAGTTGAAGGTGGCGTGGTAGGGAGAGGATCCAGTAGAATGGTCATCGGTGTCCCTCTCCTATTGGCATGCTGAAGATAAACACAGATGGATCGTTTAGGGGTAACCCTAGACATGCTAAGGTTGGGGGTATTGGTAGAGATAGCTTGAGGGAGAGGGGTGTTTTTCCTTTTTTCTATTTAAAAAGTCCAATATACTAATAATTTGATGGAAGCACTAGCTATCCTTGTGGTGATGGAAAGGGTGTATGCCCTTGGTTGGAGGAGAATTATGTGTGAGTCAGACTCACAGGTTGTCATTGATCTATTAAATAAGCATCACCTTGAGGATATAAATTGGAAGCTAGCTATTGTGATTCGACAAATTATTGCTTTAGGAGGATACATGGATTCTATCACCTTTTTCCATGTCCTAAGGGAATGAAGCAAGGTGGCTGATGGATTGGCTAGATGGGTGTCAAAGCAGATAGGAACTTGGAGTGTAGATGATTGGGGAAGTCTCCTAGAGGACCTCCCATAGAAGCTGGAGGAGTTGGTGATGGAGGATATGAGATGTTTCTTGAGAGTTGTTTGATAGCTTTGATGTGTTGAATCTCAGTTGTGTTTACAGTTTGTCCTTGATGAGAAAATCTCTTTAAGTTTATTCTCATTGATAATCTATCTCAGGATGGTTCTCCTTGCACATCACAGGTTTTGGATGTTTCTCTTTCAAGCTTACTCATATCGGTGTGAGAATGGCAGGGTCTCCCTGATCCTCTTTGAAATGTCTGGGTTGCCTATCGACAAGACATTTCAGATGTCATGGTGATTGAATTTATCATACAGGCTGCTTTCAGCGTGACATTCTCGTTGTCTTGGCGACCGGCACAAGAAAGGTTATTTCGGCAAGACTTGTCTTTGGTTTCAGCGACAGAAAAGTGTTCTCTATCGGCAAAGGAAATCGACTTCGGTGTAATGTTTCATCGAACATGCAATGTCACACCGACCCGCTTCAGAACAAGCATATCAGAATGAGTTTGGCCATCCCATTGAGGTCTTAGCGAAGACATATTGTCTCCCTGACTAGTGCATGTGGAAGTCTATCGGCAAAGGTTGTGGCTTCACTGAAAAGTCACAACGAATGTACAATGTCACACCAACCGATGGTGGATGGATGTGTATCGGCAAGAGTCAGGGTTTTCGGTATAGCTCTTGGCGAAGTGGTTTTGTCTCGCTGACATCACATATGGGATTCACTTCGGCCAAACTTTTTGCTTTCGCCGTGATGTCATAACGAATGTTCAATGTCACACCGACCGCCATTGGACAATTGCCTTTGGCAGAACTTTCTGGAAGTCTCGGTGAATAGGTGTGAATTCGAGGTGTTTTGGTATGACTGAAATGATCTACAAGATGTCTCCCTAATAGATTGAAGCTACAGCAAAAAATATAGGCTGGATGGACTCGTTGGTAAGAAAAACGATATGCTATGGCAACAATGTGTATCAAGTGACTTTCGGTGAAACTTAAGTGATCTACGAGAGGTCACCCCGACTACACTGAGTCTTAGCGAAGATGAATGATGTTTTCATTTCGGTGAGAGATAATTTTTGTCTCATCGACTAGAAGAATGTTATATGGCTCTCGGCAAAACATTGAAGTCTACAAGAGGTCTCTCCGATATCATATGGTCATAGCGATAGTGAATGAAACAAAGATAAATCTCGGTGAGAAGTTTCCTTATGTCTCAACGAACAAAAAATACACTAAGGAATCCCTTCGATGAAACATAATTTTGGCGGTATGACTTCTCCCCGACTTTGATGTGTCACAACAACAAATAGAAGGGTGCATCGGAGAGAGAACCATTATGTTACAACAACATCACACAAGGGGTTTCTTTCAAAGGCTCATCGGTGTAAGATTGATACTGTCTTGGCGATCTAGGGTGAGCTTGGGATGTTTCGGCAAAACAAGGGGCGGTCTATATAGCATCTCCCTGACTTCGTATTATCTCAGCGAGTGGTTAATGAAATCTCAAACTCTGTGGCCGTTATGGAAACTTCAAAATACAGTTGCAGGCTGACATCGTGGATTGGCATCAAATCTCAGAATGGTTACATAACAGAATATACATTGAGTTTCTTTTTGAGCTATTGCATTTTTTGGATTATTTACAGCTCTCTAGATAAGCATTACTATTGAATTTTAATCATTATCGACAGACTGTCAATATTTAGCTTTATATTCAAAATTAGCAAGAGAATCTGAGAATCTTGTGAAAAATGTTTTGAAGATTTCTTCACAACCGAAATACTTGAAATGTATATAAATACCTGTGTTGATAACTGTAAGGGTTGTTGATTGTAATTCTGAGAGTATCATTCCTTGTCTGTATGGAAATGTATGAATGAACTCTACAGAAAGATATATGTGCTTAACTAAAAAAAAAGAAATCCTCTGAGTCACTATTATTGTTCAAAACATAATTTGGGGGGTTGGTACTCCTTGAGATGGGTGTCTCAAAATGAGGGGCTAGTGCTCCTTGAGTGGGTGCTCAAAAATCAGCCTATAAGGCATTGTGAACTTTAGTTCAAAAGATTAAGCCTGCAAGGCATTTAGGGAGTAGTTTTTATACCCCAGGAGGGTTTTGCACTCAGTAAAATCTGGAGTCTTCTTATTCTTCTGAGTTCCCTTTGATTTACTATGTTGTTGATTATTTTTGTTCACTGTTTGGTTGTTAATTTTCTCAATTCTGTTTATAAATGATTGCATTCAACTCATGAATGCATTAATTAGAGTATATTGAGATAATATCTAAGCTATGGTTTTTGAAATTTTCAAAATTGGTCAAATCTTTTAGGACACTGATTCACCCCCCTCTCTTAGTGTCATTTTAACTCCAACAATTGGTATCAGAGTGTAGGGTCCTCTGATAAGTTTAATTACCTTGGATTGATCTTGTTCTTGGAGTTTTTTCTTTAATGGCACATTCTCAAGATGGTGCCTCTGTATCTAGAGCTCCGTTATTTCATGGAACTGGTTATATTTTCTAGAAAATTAGAATGGAAGCTTTTCTTGTTTCTTTTGATGTTGATGTTTGGTGCATTGTTTTAGAAGATTACAATGTACTAGCCACTATTCCCACTGATGCTACTGAAAAGAAGAAGTATGAAACAAATGCCAGAGCTAAGCATGCCCTCTTGTGTGGGTTAACTAAAGATGTGTTTATTAAAGTCATGCATTGCAAATCTGCTCATGGAATCTGGGAAAAACTTGAAACTATATATCAAGGAAATGAGAAAGTCAAACTATCAAAAATCATTACACTCAAACATCAGTTTGAGGAGTTGAAGATGAAGGATGATGAAAAAGTGGCTGAATATTCCCTAAGAGTAGATGAAGTTGTCAATTCAATGAAAGGTCTAGGTCAAGAGGTTAATGAATTTGATGTGGTCACAAAGGTTGTTAGAACCTTACCATCCAAATTTGAATCTAAGGTTTCAGCCCTAGAATAAAAGAAACACTGTGATAAGCTTACCTTAGATAGCCTACAAGGAATACTTACTGCCTATGAAATGAGAACCAGCAAAAACAATTCAACAGGAAAAGAAACAGTCTTTAACATTGAAAAGAAAGAAAAAGTCAAAGTAAGTGAATCAGAGTTGTCTGATTCTAAAGAATCCCATTTTGTTAGAAGATTTAAAAACGGATCAAGAAAATATAAGGGAAAACTTCCCTTTAAATGTTTTAACTATGGCAAAATAGGTCACTTTGCTGCAAAGTGTCCCTATGATGATCAAATCTGTGACAAAGAGACAACTGAAAAATAGCCTATGAAGAAGGCTTTCAAACCTAAACGAAACTTCAATTTCAAAAAGAAGAAAATTCTATTCAGTAAGGATGAATCTGAAAATGAGTCTGAAGATTCATCAGCTGAAGAAGATGAAACTTTGTTCATGGCTGAAATTACTCAGCAAAATGATACAAACACCATTGACATTGAAGAAGGAGAAGCAGATCTTGAAAGTGAGCTGAAATGTGCTTTACAAGAGATCAGAAAACTCAAAAAACAAGTTCTTACTCAAGAACATAAACCAGATCAAGAAATGGTCTCTCTTAAAACTCAGCTTGAAGAAGCTAAAAGAGTTGAAGACTGCTTTCGAGAGACTATAAGCTACAAAGATCAAGAAATTCAAAAACTGGAACAAGAAGTAGTCTATCTTAGGAAGGAAATTGAAAAATATGAAAGCACTCTAAAACTGAATGAGATGCTCAGCAAGCAGAAAATGTACAAAGATAAAACTGGTGTTGGTTTCGAAAAGGGTGAATGCTCAATTAACCATGCAAAACAAAACCCCTCTTCTAAAGTCAAAGGTTCAGGTTCAAATCACTCAGAATTTGGTAAGGATCATGTTCAGTCTCTAAGAGGTAATAGATTTTCATACAGAGTCAATCCTTTCTTCTATGGTTATTGTTTTTTCTACAACAAATTTGGCCATAAGGTGAGCACTTGCAGGCTTATGAATCCTAGAATACCTAGGTTTGGTCTTAGGCAACACTATGGTTTTGTTAGAAAAATTAGATGTTTTAAATGCAATGCTTTGGGACATTCTGTCAAACAGTGCAAAACTGATCTGCAATCTAAACAGCAGAAAATTAAAAAGGTTTGGAAACCTAAGACTATCAACAACATTGAGCAAACTATGTTGGTTCAAATAGCTTTTCATTCCAATAAAAAGGACTTATGGGTCTTGGACAGTGGATGTTTAACCATATGACTGGCGACAAGGATAAGTTTATAAATCTTGAAGATTATGTAGGAGGATATGTTAAGTTTGGTGATAACTCTGGTATTCAAATTAAAGGTAGAGGTTCACTTCTTCCTAATGAAGACACTCCTATCTATAATGTGTACTATGTGGAAGGTCTCAAGCACAATCTTCTAAGTGTTAGTCAAATTTGTGATAGTGGTTACCATGTTCTTTTCACTTCATAGGGATGTGAGATTAAAAACAAGCTTGGAAAGGCTATTGCAGCTGGAAGGGGGACAAAAGGAAATGTGTACAATCTTCTCGACACATCAAGCAATGACAATAATCAAGGTATGTGTTTAATGAGCCAAATTGAAGAAAGCTGGTTATGGCATAAAAGATTAGGACACATAAACTTTGAAAATCTGGTTAGAATAAGTAAGAATCAGAATGTTAGAGGTTTACCAATACTTAACAAGCCAGAAAATTTTGTGTGCAAAGAATGTCTAAGTGGTAAACAAACTAAAATCAGCTTCAAAACAAAAGAAAATTCTTCTTCAAAACCTTTACAACTTGACCAAACTGATTTATGTGGACCAACCAGAACAAGGTTTATTAATGGTGAAAGGTACTTTATGCTATTTGTGGATGATTATACTCGAATGGTTTGGGCCACATTTCTTAAACACAAATCATAAGCATTTGAAAGGTTTAAAATCTTTAGTAAATTGGTTGAGAAGGAATCTGATTTGAAACTTAAATGTCTATGATCTGACAAAGGAGGCGAGTTCACATCACAAGAGTTTATTGATTATTGTGAACAACACAACATTAAAAGATAGTATGCTGCAACAAAAACACCTCAACAAAATGGGGTAGTTGAATGTAAAAATAGAACTGTAAAAGAAATGGCTAGAACAATGTTAGATGAAGCTAAGTTGCCTGATATGTATTGGAAAGAAGTTGTTCATATAGCTGTATACATTTTGAATAGAGTATAGATTAGAGTGAAATCTAAACACACTCCTTATGAACTGTGGTATGGAAGAACTGCTTCTGTAAAATACTTTAAAATTTTTGGAAGTGTTCTATCAAAAAGGATGATGATAACCTTGGGAGTTTTCAATCAAAGAGTGATGAGGGTATCTTTTTGGGATACTCAACTCACAACAAAGCTTATAAATTCCTTAACAAAAGGCTTAATAAGATTGTTGAAGTTGTTAATGTAAAATTTGATGAGAGATCACATTTGTATGCTGAATCTTTGCAGGATAACGAGGAAGAAGAACTTGAACTAGAAATAATTTCAGAAGGAACCGAGTCAGCAAGCCCTAGAAATGAAACAACAAGTCCTGAAAAAGGTTGCATCAAAAGCTCTAACTAAATATCACCTCAAAGATCAAATTATTGGGGATAAAAATGCAGGAGTTCAAACTAGAAGAAAGGCTATTGAATATGATGAAAAGGCACAAATAGCTTTCTGTCTAGTTACTCAGTTTGAGCCTAAAATTTTTAATGAAGCTCTAACAGACTCATATTGGCTTAATGCTATGCAGGAAGAAATTGATTAAATTGAGAAAAATCAGACTTGGGAGTTAGTCCCAAGACCAGATGACAAGAATGTCATTGGAGGAAAATGGATATACAGAAACAAGCTCGATGAAAATGGTAATGTCATTCGCAACAAAGCAAGATTTGTCTGCAAAGGCTATGCTCAACAAGAAGGTATTGATTTTGGTGAAACCTTTGCACCCGTTGCTAGATTAGAATCTATCAAAATATTCTTAGCTTATTCTGTTTATAAAGATTTTACTGTTTATCAAATGGATGTCAAAACTACTTTTTTAAATGGCTATTTAGATGAAGAGGTCTATGTTGAACAGCCTGAAGGATTTATGTGCAAAGACAAGCCTGATCATGTTTACAGATTGGAAAAGGCCCTCTATGGCTTAAAACAAGCTCCTAGAGCTTGGTACTCTAGGCTTGACAGTCATTTGCTTTCAAATGGTTTTGTTAGAGGAGGTGTAGATAGCAATCTTTATGTTCAAATTGAATGTTTTGATATTCTGGTTGTTGAAATATACGTTGATGACACTATCTTTGGCTGCAACAATGTTACATTGAGTAAAAAATTCTCTCAGCTAATGGAATCTGAATTTGAAATGTCATTATTAGGAGAATTAAATTTCTTCTTGTGTCTTCAAATCTCTCAACGTGAAAATGGAATATTTCTTTATCAAACCAAGTATGCTAGAGAGATGCTTAAGAAATTTCAGATGGATGAATGCCATCCAGTTAGCACTCCAATGATTACTGGATGCAAACTTACTAAGGTTGATGATTCCCCTAATACAAATCAAACTGAATATAGATCAATGATTGTCAGTCTGTTATATTTAACCGCCTCTAGACCTGACATTATGCAGGTAGTTTGCACTGCTGGACGATTCCAGGAATCACCTAAAGAATCCCATGTCACTACTGTTATAAGGATTTTTAAATATATTCAGGGCACTCTTAATTATGGCCTTTGGTATCCTAGAAGCATTTATTTTTCATTGATTGCATATACTGATGCTAACTGGACTGGTTGTTTGGATGATAGGAAAAGCACCAGTGGTGTTGCATTCTTTCTTGGTGATTGTTTAGTGGCCTGGCACAACAAGAAACAAGAATTCGTTTCTCTCTCTATTGCTGAAGAAGAATACATTGTTGCCACTTCATGCTATACTCAAGTTCTTTGGATGTGTCAAACTCTATTTGATATGGGTATTGGAATTCCTAAACCTGTTTCTATTCTCTGTGATGACACAAGTGTGATAAGTATCTCCAAAAATCTTGTTTTGCACTCTCGCACTAAACATATTGCTATCAAGTTTCACTTTCTTTGAGAAAAGGTTTTGGCTAATGAAGTCTACTTACAGTTTGTTGGATCTCAAGATCAGGTGGCTGATTTTTTCACTAATCCCTTAGCTAAAGATTTGTTTGAAAGGTTGAGACTTCAATTGGGAGTTATCTCTCAATCTTTACTTCTCTAATTTTACTAGCATTGGATTAGGGGGGGCATGTTATATGTTTTGATTCACTTACAGATCTCCTACAATCTTGGTTGCTACACTCTATTATTTTTTCTGTAGCTGTTTCTCATGGTATTTTGATTAGCTTCTCAAATGTGTTCTTCTATTCTTTGCCTTGAGGCAAAAAGGGGGAGAGTCTTTGGTGTTTTTCCATCAAGGACAAAGGGGAAGTTTGTTGAATCTTAGTTGTGTTTATAGTTTGTCCTTGATGACAAAATCTCTTTCAGTTTATTCTCATTGATAATCTATCTCAAGATGGTTCTCCTTGCACATCACAGGTTTTGGATGTTTCTCTTTCGGGCTTACTCATATCTGTGTGAGAATGGTAGGGTCTCCCTGATCCTCTTTGAAATGTCTGGGTTGCCTATCGGCAAGACATTTCAAATGTCATGGCGATTGAATTTATCATATAGGCTACTTTCGATGTGACATTCTCATTGTCTTGGCAACCGGCATAAGAAAGGTTATTTTGGCAAGACTTTTCTTTGGTTTCGGTGAGAGAAAAGTGTTCTCTATCAGCAAAGGAAATCGACTTCGGTGTAATGTTTCATCGAACATGCAATGTCACACCAACCCGCTTCAGAACAAGCATATCGGCATGAGTTTGGCCATCGGGCTGAGGTCTTACCGAAGACATATTGTCTCCCTGACTAGTGCATGTGGAAGTCTATTGACAAAGGTTGTGGCTTCGCTGAAAAGTCACAACAAATGTACAATGTCACATCGACCGACGGTGGATGGATGCGTATTGGCAAGAGTCAAGGTTTTTGATATAGGTCTCAGTGAAGTGGTTTTGTCTCGCCGACATCACATATGGGATTCACTTCATCCAAACTTTTTGCTTTCGGCATGATGTCATAACGGATGTTCAATGTCACATTGACCGCCGTTGGACAATTGCCTTCGGCAGGACTTTTTGGAAGTCTCAGCAAACAGGTGTGAATTCGGGGTGTTTTGGTATGACTGAAATGATCTACAAGATGTCTCCCCAATAGATTGAAGCTACATCGACAAATATAGGTTGAATGGACTCATCAGCAAGAAAAATGATATGTTACGGCGACAATGTGTATCAAGTGACTTTCGGTGAAACTTAAGTGATCTACAAGAGGTCACCCCAACTATATTGAGTCTTAATGAAGATGAATGATGTTTTCATTTCGGTGAGATACTTTTTGTCTCATTGACCAGAAGAATGTTATATGGCTCTCAGCAAAACATTAAAGTCTACAAGAGGTCTCTCCGATATCGTATGGTCACAGTGATAGTGAATGAAACAAAGATAAATCTCGGTGAGAAGTTTTCTTATGTCTCAGTGAATGAACAATACACTAAGGAAGCCCTTCGATGAAACATAATGTTGGCAGTATGACCTCTCCCCAACTCTGATGTGTCATAGCGACAAACAAAAGGGTGCATTGGAGAGAGAACCATTATGTTACAGTGACATCACACAAGGGGTTTCTTTCAAAGGCTCATCGGTGTAAGATTGATACTATCTTGGCGATCTAGGGTGAGCTCGGAATGTTTTAGAAAAACAAGGGGCAGTCTATATAGCATCTCCTCGACTTCGTATTGTCTCAGCGAGTGGTTAACGAAATCTCAAACTCTGTGGCCGTTATGGAAACTTCAAAATATAGTTGTAGGCTGACATCATGGATTGGCATCAAATATCAGAATGGTTACATAAAAGAATATACATTGAGTTTCTTTTTGAGCTATTGCATTTTTTGGATTATTTACAGCTCTCTAGATAAGCATTACTATTGATTTTTAATCATTATCGACAGACTATCAGTATTCAGCTTTATATTCAAAATCAGCAAGAGAATATGAGAATCTTGTGAAAAACATTTTGAAGATTTCTTCACAACCGACATACTTGAAATGTATATAAATATTTGTGTTGATAACTATAAGGGTTGTTGATTGTAATTCTGAGAGTATCATTCCTTGTCTGTATGGAAATGTATGAATGAACTCTACATAAAGATATATGTGCTTAACTGAAAATAGAGAAATCCTCTAAGTCACTATTATTGTTCAAAACATAATTTGGGGGGTTGGTACTCCTTGAGATGGGTGTCTCAAAATGAGGGGCTAGTGCTCCTTGAGTGGGTGCTCAAAAATCAGCCTATAAGGCATTGTGAACTTTGGTTCAAAAGATTAAGCCTGGAAGGAATTTAGGGAGTGGTTTTTATACCCCAGGAGGGTTTTCCACTCGGTAAAATCTTGAGGCTTCTTATTCTTTTGAGTTCCCTTTTCTTTACTGTGTTGTTGATTATTTTTGTTCACTGTTTGGTTGTTACTTTTCTCAATTATGTTTATAAATGATTACATTCAACTCATGAATGCATTAATCAGAGTATATTGAGATAATATCTGAGCTATGGTTTTTGAATTTTTGAAAATTTGTCAAATCTGTTAAGACACTGATTCACCCCCCCTCTACGTGTCATTTTAACTCCAACATGATGTTGGTTTGGCACCTTGGGGGATTTTTGTACTTTTAAACTTTGTAGTGGTCTCTTGATTCAATAAAGTTTTTACCCCTTTTTATTAAAAAAAATATTCATATGAATAATCAAAAGCATGGATACAAATTCATAATGGTTTTTCTTGACCTGTGATAGGTTTGATCACTCTTCTTCTAGAAATTGGACCAAAGCAATTAGATGTCCCATTCTCCATCATCTTGTCATCAGACCAATTTAATGTGAAGTTAGGATACCCATGGTTACACTCCATGAATGTTGTCTTGTCAGTTATTGACAAGTGCATAAATTTCCCGTTTGAAAATGAGATATATATAGTGCATCATAGTGGGTTCAATCCTTTATTTTCCCATGGGAATTTTTCATTAGATTTTTTTTGGCCTCAACCTATGGAACCTATAAAGCCTTGTGAATATTTCTTTTTCAAGTTATATCAAAAGTTCATGGAAAAGTGCATAGAAAAGTTATCTCTTATCAATATTCATAGGAATGATAGGTCCATGATCATTCCTCCTCCACCTGTTATGGATAAACCTACACCCCAAGCCAAGAACCTCCCAAGTAATCAAGGTAAATATGTTACAATCCCTCCAACCATCTCTTATAAAATACCAATGGACAATAAAATGATTCCTTTTGTGACTCCAAATATAAAACAAGTATATAGACTTAAAGAGACAGTGGTTTCCCAACCCTTGGTGTTTCCTTCAGTTTATCCCTTAAGGGAAGAAAAGAAATCAATGGTTGATAAACCCAGCCCCACCCCATGACAACTTGAAAATCATGCAAGAAGAAACCAAAATGCTAAAGAGTGTATGCATAGACGTCATGCTATTGCTCGTCAATTGGAAGAAAAGAATAAAAAATTGCATGATAAATCAGCACCCATGGAAACAAATCAAGAAGAAATCCAACTTTCACCAAAGAAATAAGTGAATTAAGAAAATTCAACTACAATTGTCATAAAATCTCCCATTTTCATCAATTTGGATGATGATGATGAAATTTCTAAAATTGATGAAGAGGTGCATAATGAGATTAATGTTTTATTTTCAAACAAAATGAATTTAGAATGGGACAACTGTGATGATCGTCTTGATGAGAGTAACCCACCACATGTTGCACCTTGAGATGCTCCTAGTATGATACATATTGTAGTACCTTTAGCTATTTTTCCACCTTCCATATATGATGAATAAGATTGGGATGTGGACAACCTACTCTAGGTCGACTCACATGTGTGGTACTCCTTTATATTTGTGTCATGTGTTCTTTGTGTTTGCTTGCACATGATGTAATCAATCATGTTGTGTTGCTTGGCATATATTTATTTTTGTTAGTTTTCTTTAGATGACCCTTGTTGCTCCATTGGTACAACAATATAGAGGAAACAAATTTTTTGTGACATTCTTCTATTTGTATCTTCATTCTTCTATATGTTGTAAACTTTGTCTTTTCTCTTTGTTTTGTGTTTTCCTTTTGGGGTTGGTGTAATGTGTTGAGACATTTAGGTATCTTCCATGTTGACCCAAAATTTTCTTTATCTTCTCTCTATGTTTCATTCCTCCTTTGTGTTTTTTGTTCCAAAAGTATTTAGAGAATGATGTCAGTTTCAAGCTATATTATATCACTGTAGAAAAGGTGTATACTGACCCCAGATCCCTAGATCCCTTAGTGTACCTTTTTATGTTTTTTATCACATTATATTTGGGGGAAACCCCTTATCATTATGTAGCTTTATTTGGAAACATATCATTGGCATAGGCCTTTCCAAATAAGCTCTTGTGATCTCTTGTTACATGGAATTTATCATTTTCTACTTTACAGTAATTGCACACAGCATGGTGTTTTGCAATTTCTTTAAAGTGGGGGCATGCATTGGAATTATTTTGCTTCACTTTGTCCATAGGGGTAGGACTTAGTGGTGTGTTGACATTGACATTCATATTGATGTTTCCTTTGCCTCACTTTATTCATGGGAGTTGAACTTAGTGTAGCATTAGCATTGATCATCTTGTGGCACCTTATTATTAGGGATTGTAACTCTTGGTATGGTTGTTATGGGCACACCTTGTAGACCTAGTGTGTGTTTTCCCACTTTTTCCACCTTGTTATAGGAATACCTTGTAGACCTAGTGTGTGTCTCTCATTTTACCTTGTCTTGGGGTCTCACCTAGTGAAAAATAGTCCTCACTAGCTTGTGGACCTTCTAGTTTATGATTCACCTAGCAAATATCAGACTTTTCTATTGTGTGAGTCATAAATGCTTTTTTCTATGGGTCCTAGCATAATACAACTTGTTATTCCATACCTTCTTTTTGTGTTTCATTTCGACATTGTATGTTTATGTATGTTTTTTTGTTGCATATCATGCATGTGTTTTCCTTTGTTCTTATGTTGGTTTTCCATGGGATCTTAGATCTTGGGGGCTTGACCATATCCATCAATACTTAGTCATCCTATCTCTTCAACATTTTATACATTCAAACCCCTCTTGACATATTTCTCTACTTTAGTGTGAGTCTGAGTGTAAGTTCATACTCCTAATAAAGTAATGGCTAAATGTAGTATTATAAATTTTCACCCTTAGCAATTTCACATTATGTTTTTTCCCCCTTAAATTATTGGACTTAATTATGTTGCAAGAATGAAGGTGTTGTCATTGATGTCAACTAGTTAATTGGTTATCAACTAGTTGATATTTTCATTGATGTCATGGATGTAGGTTATTGGTATATATGTCAAGGATATTGAGAAAATTGTAATGAAGAAAGGTTGCAAGTGTTCAGTGGTTGCTCCGGGTTTTGCTCTGAGATTTGCTCCTATGTTTGTGTGGTTCAGATATGTTGATCATGGTTGTTGGAAGTTGATATATCCAATTTTTTGGCTTTTGATTCATTGTCCAATGTGAGTTATATTCACCAATTGTGAACTGTGGTTTTCTATGTATCTAGCTAAAGTTCAGGAGAAATTTTGTTGGTTCAAATTTCTCTTTGGTCAAGTCTTATCACTTGCAGTTCCAAAGTTAAGTTTCTATGATCATGTTGAAGATAATTTTGGTGTCTGGAAGGATTTGATCATGCTAAGGGTTGCATGAACTTAATTTTTCTATGAGTTTTAGACTGGTTTGTCTAACCTTGTGTTGAAAACTACCTTCAAAGTTAATGAAGCATGTTGGGACCTATTTGGGTCCTCATCAAGAGTGTGTTTGGGTCACCCTCATTCTAATTCCACCCTAGGATATTTTGGCGCTGACCTAATTTGAATTTAATGATGGATGGATGAATTTAAATATGTTTCAAATTTGAAGATGGTATAAATACAAAATGAGTTAGTGGTGAAAGCAGAAAAAAGAGATAAGTGCAAAGAAATAGAGCAGATAGATGTGAATCATTGGGTGTGTGTGATGCGACTGTGGAAAATTAGTGCGAGTTCTAAATGTTGAGTTTCTAGATGCAGTGAGCTGAAAGTGTACTCCATCTTTCATGCATGTCTACAAGTGGTTGAGTAAATTGTGGTGGAAATATCTATTGCATTGAGATTGTCTTCTCTCTGTAACATATCTCTTCTATCTTCTTTGTATCTTTGTGGTAGTGAGCCCTTCGAGTGGTTAACCCTTTTGGACAATTAGTGCTTGTTTTGGCAGTGAGCCTTTTCTCAGGTAGTGGTCCTTTGTAATCAAATTTGATATTCTCTATAGTATGAGTTAATCCTCACCATTATTTTTCACTAATTGGGTTTTCCATTTAAATCTAGTGTTATTGTGTTTGTGTGATGTTTTTCAAAATTTTCACTTGCACTTAATGTTTAATCATTTTAGCAAAGTTAAGGATTTGTGATTGATCTAAGTTCTGGTGAATATTCTAAAGTTAGATTTTCTACAACTGATTCAAACCCCCTCTCAGTTGTCTTGTTCAACAATTGCTATCAGAGCTTGGTTCCTTGGAGAAGAGCTTAACCACTTAAGGAAGGTCTGGGATGGCAGGAAAAGTTATTCATGATTATCCAAGGTTCAATGTAACTAATTATATTATCTAGAAAATACTGGTGGAAGAATATCTGGAGTTTTGTGGATATGATGTGGAAAAAGCTTACAATAATACTTACAATCCTCCTACTCATGGTTCGAGTACGACTGACGAGATCAAGGAACATGAAGCAAACAATAAGGTGAAGTACATTTTGAACTATAGTCTTGTACATTCTGAGTTGATTAAAGTTCAAAATTTGAAGACTACTAAGGAAGTCTAGGATGCTTTGGAAAAGGTGCATGAAGGAGATGAAAGGGTCAAAGAGGAAAATTTGCAAAACTTGGAGACATAGTTTGAGCTCCTACATATGTTTGAATATGAGAATATTAAAGCCTATCTACAAAGATTGGATGAGGTAGTAGCTGAAATGCGAGGACTTAGTGCTACAATAGATTAATTTGGGATTGTAAATAAGATTCTTAGAAATATCCCTAATGCTTATAGTGAAAAGGTATGTGCTATTGAAGAATATATAGATTACAAGACTTTCACTAAAGATTAGTTGTTGGGAACTCTGACATCTTATGAGATGAGAAAACTGAATTTGAGAAATGGATCCAAATCAGAAACTGCTTTTAAGGCTACAAAAGAAGAAGATATGGATGAAGAAAATCTTGATGAAGTAGACGCTAACTTTGTGAGAAGGATGAAGAAAAGCTTTAGCATGTATGAAGGTAAGTTACCCTTTAAATGCTTTAGTTTTGGAGGAATAGGGCATTACGCTTCGAGGTTTCTAGAAAGAGCTAAGAGAAAAAAAAAAAAAAAAGATATGAGAAAGAAAAGAAAGGTAAGAAGATCAACAAAGAATATTATGTGAATGAGGATGCTAGTATATCTGATGAGGAATCTGATTATGGAGATCCTGATGACAATGAATGCTTGTTCTTGGCTATAAAAGATGAACCTAATTCTACTAATTCTAAAAAATAGGTGAAGAAATGTCCTCTAGAGAAGGAGAAAATGAAGGTACTGTAATCTCTACCCTACATTCTAAACAAGAAAATAACTATTGGGTTGTTGACAATGGTTGTTCACATCACATGACTAGTGATAAGAGTAAGTTTGTTAAACTTGAAAAATATGATGGAGGCTTAGTTGTGTTTGGGGATGCTACTCCAGTGCTAAGATTTGTGGGATAGGTTTAGTAAGTTTTGATGGCAAGCATAGTGTTGATGATGTCTACTATGTTAAGGGTTTAAGAAATAATCTCTTGAGTGTTAGAAAGATGTGCAGTAAAGAATATAATCTTGTATTTAAAGATGAAAGATGTGAGATAAGGAAATATTTTAGAACAATTATTTTTGTAGGAAAGAAATCTAAAGGAAATATCTACCAACTTAAGGGTGTTGATGGACAATACTTTATGACTCATATTAATGATAGTTGGTTGTGGCATCGAAGAATGTGTCATGAATTTTGATAACTTGGCAAGGATTAGTGCAGTTTAGGCTGTGAGATATTTACCAAGGATTACAAAGCCTATTCATGCTATTTGCAAGAATTGTTAGTTTGGAAAGTAAGCAAGAAACCATTACAGATCAAAGGAACAATCTACTACTAGACTACTAGATTTAATTCATATAGATATTTGTGGTCCTACAAGAGTGAGAAGTCTATAAGGTGAAAGTTACTTTATGTTTTTGATTGATGATTATTCTATATATACATGGGTTACATTTCGTAGAGAGAAGTATGATGCATTAGATAGATTCAAGAAATTCAATGTTATTGTTGAAAATGAAGTAAGTCTAAGGATAAAATGATTAAGGTCTAAAAGAGTTGGTGAATTCACCTCCCATGATTTTAATATGTTTTATGAAGTGCATGGAATAAAAATACAGTTATTTTCTCTAAGAACTACTCAGCATAATGGAGTTGTTGAAAGAAAAAATGGAAAAATTCAAGAGGTTGCTAGATCAATGATTATTGAGGGTGGTCTATCGAAAGTTTACTAGAGAGAAGCTATCTGTACTATTGTTTATGTACTCAATCAAGTTCAAGCAAGAGAAAATAGTACAAATACCCCCTATGATCTATGGTGTGGAAGAATTCCTATTGTTAAGTATTTCAAGGTATTTGGAAGCAAATGTTATATTAGATGAGATGAAGAAAATTTAGGAAATTTTGATATAAGAAGTGATGAAGGAACTTTTCTTGGATATTATACTAAAAGAAAAGCCTATAGATGTTTCAATAAAATACTAAGGAAGATTGTAGAAAGTACAAATGTCGAGGTTGATGAAGCAATGAATAATTCAATTGATTTCGATGGATATGTATCTGATGAACCTGATTTTGTAAGGATTGAAGAAGTTGTGGAAGAACAAGAAGAGGATGAGCAAGAGAAGAAGAAGGTCTGGTGGTGTCACCCAAGACACCTAGATATATGTAAAAGAATCCTTCAGAAATTTAGATCAATGGAGACAAGACAAAAGGAGTATTGACAAGAAGCAAAGTTGTTGCTAGTGAGGAAAATCTGTGTTTACTTTCTAAGATTGAACTGAAGAAGTTGTAAGTGAAGCATGCAAAGATTATCATTAGATGGAAGCTATGAAAGAAGAACTTACATAGATTAAGAAGAATCAAACTTGGGAATTGGTCCAAAGACTAGTAGATAAAAATATTATTGGATCAAAGTAGGCGTTCAAAAATAAGTTGAATGACAATGGAGAAGTGGTTAGAAACAAAGAAAGGCTTGTTTGTAAGGGTTACTCACAAGTAGAAGGCATATATTTTAGGATAATTTTGCTCTGATGGCAAGAATGGAAGCTATTAGAATGTTCTTAGTATTTTCTACACATAAAGATTACAAGGTCTATCAAATGTATGTCAAGTCTACATTTTTGAATGGTGAGCTAGAAGAAAAGGTTTGCATGGAACAACCAGAAGGATTTCAGTTGTCAAATCAACTGGATATGGTTTGCAGATTGAAAAAGGATTTATATGGATTGAAGCAAGCTCCTAGAGCTTGGTATCCAAGGTTAGACTGGTACTTGAATCAACAAGGTTTCAACAAAGTTATGGTAGATAGTAATCTATATTTTAAAATTGAAAATGATAAAATATTGACTATGGTTGTATATGTTGATGATATTATTTTGGAGGAAATGAAACTATGTGTAAGATGTTTACAAAAGAAATGAAAAAATAATTTGAGATGTCTATGTTTGGAGAGATGAATTTATTTCTTGGGCTACAAATTAATCAAACAAAGAAAGCAAATTTTATTTCACTATCTAAGTATGTGAGAGAGATGTTAAAGAAGTTTGGGATGGACAGTTCCAAGCTGGTATGCATTCCTATGGTGACCGGTTGCTAATTAGGTAAATATGATGATTCACCTAAGGCTAATTAGAGAAAATATAGATCTATGATTGGTGGACTATTGTATTTGTCTGCTATTGGACTGGATATTATGCATGATGTCTATCTTGTGGCTAGAATTCAAGAAGATCCTAAGGAAACACATGTTGCTATTGTTAAAAGAATATTCAGATATTTGACTGGCACTCTAGATTATGGCTTATGGTATTGTAGGGATACTGACTTTACACTAAATGCTTATACAGATGCCAATTGGGCTGGATGTGTAGATGAAAAAATAGTACAAGTGGTGGTGCATTCTTTCTTGGTTGCAGATTGGTGGCATGATTGACTAAAAAGTAAGATTTAGTTTCCTTATCTACTACTAAAGCTGAGCATATTTTTGTTGCATTTTATTGTTCACAAGTTCTATGGATGAAACAAACATTGAAAAATATCACAGTTGTGTATGATGATCCTATTTCTATCTTCTGTGATAAGACAAGTGCAATTAATATTTCAAAGAATCTAGTGATGATCTCAAGGAAAAAGCATATATCTATCAAGTGTCACTTCTTGAGAGAGAAGTTTGTGGAGAATGAAGTAAATCTTGAGTATGTTCATACGAAGGATTGGATTACTAATATATTTAAGAAGGCTCTTCCTAAAGATACTTTTGAGTATCTTGGGGAGAAGTTAGGGGTCATTGCCCATCCTTTCTTGAACTATATGCATATGGAGATGCATCATTCCAGTGGGTCTATGGATCTATCTTTCTTCTGGACTGATGTTTTAGGGGTGTAGGCACATAAAATGTATTGATTGATGCTACACGCTTGATCCTAGTTACTAACATCATTTCATAATAAATCATCCCTCAGTCTAGCCATTTAATTGAATATCCTTATTTGATTAAATTCATCAATTTTCCCCCCTTAATTAAATAAATCATTTATCTAACCAAGTCATACTCTCTTGTTAATTAAATCAATCAATCTGATCTAATTAACCCTGTATCTCTATTTAATTAAATAATTCATTTTATTTGATTAAATCTCTAAAGTCATCTTATTAAATTAAATAAATTAAAACCTTGTTTGATTTAATTTAACATTCATCTTCTTTAATTCAATAAATAAAAAATATTTATTTAATTGGTCTCTAAATCACATTCTTCTCATCTTTTGATTTAAATCAACCCATAAATATAAATCAAATAGTAACATCATCTAATATCTTATTAAATTAATTAACATTTGATTAATTTAATCCTAGTCCATGTCCCATCCTATAGCTTTTGCCACTTGCACATGAAAATACATTTAATTCATTTATTAAATCTCTATTTTCTCTCAACTCGGCATCTTTTAGAGAATATTCCTCCAAATTTGAAATCCATCCAAGTAGATTTGTCCTTCCAACAAGACATTTATTCCATCTTATGCATTGAGCCAAGTGGCATTTAAGACATTCCTTTTTCCCTCTTACATGTCATTTCACTATTTTCAAATTCCACCTAATTGCATTTATGGGCACATTCATCAAAATGTGCACATCCTTTTTCTCATTCACATCTTGACAAGTGGCATTTGGCCATTGGTTGAAAGTTGGTCCCACATTGCTTCATTTTGGGAATTTCTCCATCTTGTATTTCTATAAATAATAGGTTTCTCTCCTCATTTGATCATCCACAATTTGAGTAAACTTACTATACTCAAATTCATCTTCAAGCATATCCATCTCCATCCATCTTTATCAAGTTTATAGCTAGGTTATGCAGATTTTTCATCATGGAGCTCAAGTGAATCTTCAACAAAGTGGATCAACCTTCATCATTCATCAACATTGCATCATAGGAGTTGGGAAAGGGTCAATTTTCACATCAAATTGGCACCAATTCCCCCAGGGGATCAAGATTTTGCTTGCTTAATTAGGATTTAATTGCTTTCTCATTGTGTTCTTCATTTTATTTCCTAATTTGAGCTTTTCTAATGGATTTCATGGGGAATCTTGATTCTCACTTGCATTTGATCTAACTATGTGTTTGTTTCTCATGTTTATGTAGGTCTAGGATTGGGGTTCTACATTTGATGCTAGAAGGAGGGAAGATCTCAAGTTTAAATCACGTTTTAATCAAAAAAATTATGTTTTTTTTTTCTATTTTTGTGTGTCTACAGGGAATGCATCGCTATCAGTCCAGCATCACAATACAAAACCACTAGCATTTCAGCGTCGTCATAAAGCACCACTTCAAACTTCAAATTGCAACGCTTGATATCTCCCACCCAAAATTCAAAAGTTCTAACTCCGTCATTGGGTCAATATGGGGTCGCTGAATTTTTGTAAATTCCAAACTGCACTGTTGGTGAAAAGTGTGACACAATCATGCTCTTTGTTTTGTTGCAGAGCGACGCTTGCAGAATTATCATCGCCATATAGCATTGTTGGGTCCCTCAAACTACACCACCTATGTAGACTCCACCGCTAGAGTGAAGTAAAGAGTATAAAAATTTCAATTTTTATGACATGTTCTTTTTTAATTTTGATCATTTGGGTTATTAATTGCTTTCTTGACCTCTGTTTTGTAGTTCTAACTATTTTTTTTGTAGGTTGGTCTAATCAAAGTGAAGGAGAAAAATGAGGTTGAAAGAGGCATAATGACACCATTCTCTTGTGATACCACATGTTTTTGAACACTTTATTGTTTGTTTAACACTCTTAGAGAATTCACAATCTCTCCTAAAAGTTTGTTATCTTTCATGTGCTTAGGACCTACTAAATTTCTTTTGGGCTCTAAAATGAAAAATACAAAAAAAAAAAATCAAATTTTGTTAAAAAGGGCTTAAAAAGAACTTTAGGAAAAACTCACTAGATTTGGTTGAGGATTAACAATTAAATAAGTCAATTTCCATATTTCATTTTGGTGCACTTAAAAGAATCAAATCATTGCTTTGTGGATTTAAAATGAACAAGTGCTTCTTTGTTTTGTAATTACTTACTCAAAGTAATATCATTAAAAGGATGTATGCACTTCTCTCATGCCTCACGATGATCTTGAGAATCAAAAGTCCTTTTGGTGACATTAAGTTGTGTATGTAATTTCCCACACACTTCAATTTGGACTATAAAATTGAAAATATCTTGCAAGTGTGAGTGGAGCATATTGGGTACATTCTCTCTCTTTGGTTCACAACAAAGATTGATCGAGTTACGGATATGTCTGCTTTCTTTTGTTTATCTTAGAGGGCCTACCTTGTGGGGAAAGATACTCACCCAAGGGAATGACCCAACCAAGAACATTCTAAATCCAAGCGACTTCCACCTGGGATATAAGTGTGGATATTGGAACAAAGACCAATATCATGAGGATTATTTTGATGAGAAGAGCAGAAATGGTCTCTCGTCGCATGGATGGTCCCCCATGAATGGAATTCCCACATTAAAACCCTTGTTTAGAAAGGCCAAAATCCTAACCTATTTGTTGGTGCAAGAACAGTCATTTTGAAGCCGCCCCACACTTTTATGGATTTTAGTAGAAATGAAAAGTATGCCATGGGAGTTTCATGGGTACTAATGCTTGGCTGACCTAAGAAGTGATTGCACTATAAGGGGGAGCCTGTGTGGTCAAGCATCTAACCATTTTCTGAAAGTAAGCGTAGCTGGACTTGTCCAAGTGGGGATTCAACAAATACAGTCTTTCATATCCATAGGGTTGTACTTGTTCTTGGAAACAAAACACTTTACTTGTTCATAAAAATTTGAAAACAAACATTCAACATTATCATCAAACTTCAAACCTCTTAGTAAGCAAATATCTTTGACAAAATTCATGTGTTATTGCTTTCCCTTGGGATTTTATCCTTAGAGGTTTCTAAACACTTGAATTTATATCTCAATTTGCTTGCTAAAGTCAACAATAGGTAAATTTTTCCTTGATTTCATCAAAGTTCCACATAATGTACTTTGTGGGATAAGAAGAAGTTAAGACATTAGACATATAGTTTCAAAAGCTAAATCAAGAATTGTTTGTGGTAAAAAGAAGTCACTAAGCAAAGCTAAGAAAAATTGGACCCCACACATGTGTCTCAAATGATTTCATGCAAGATCAAAACCCGGAAACCAAAGTCAAAAGCTCTTAGTCCAAAAGAACATCAAAAGCATCTATCAACACTCTACAAATTTAAAAAAATATTGCTTTTCAATTTTTACAGAAGAGCCTCAAGAAATAATCCCTGTTTGTACTCGTTCTATTATTGTCAAAATCCAAATCTTTTTCGAGAATTTGAACACCTTGTTTAGAGTAAAGCATGTTCTTCAAAACTGAGTTCTTTTAAGTAAGATTCTTTTTAGGTACACATAGGATCAAAGTCAAACCTTCATCCATCTTTCAAACATCAAACCAAAATCATCTCACCAACAACTCTTGAAAATCTTGAAATCATCCTTCATGCTAGACTTTGTGGCAAATCCATGAATCAAAATCAAAATCAAAATCTTTGAATCAAACATCAAATCATCTTGTTTAGCTAGGTATATGTAGATGCATACTTCTCCATATGCTTAGTTGAATTATCATCTTGTTTAGCTAGGTATATGTAGATGCATCCTTCTCACAATGCTTAGTTGAATTATCATCTTGTTTGGTTAGGTGTGGGTAGATGCATCCTTCTCCCTACACTTGGTCAAAATTATCCTCTTGTGATCAAGTCTATCCCATAGATAACATTCAACATCTTGGGATCTATTTGTTCATTATCCAAAATCAAAGCAATCAAAAATCAAATCAAGGAAAAAAATAAAAATCCAAAAAATTCAAGAATCAAATCAAAATCCAAAACAAATCCAAGAATCCAAAAAAGTCCCAAAAGTCTAGCATCCCCTCAAGATCTTCTAAGAGTTCCACCATCCATTTCATTCATCTTTCCTACACTTCATCATTTCACCTTTGATCCTTAATCATCCTAAATCTTCTCTTTTGTACCTAAAGTTAGATCAATCCAAAGAATTAGAGATTCAGCTCCCACATTCTTGAAAATTGATCCGTATTTTATGGTGCAAAGTAGATCTCAACACAAGAGGAACATGGAAGCCAACAAAGAAACATCCACTTCAAGTGACCTAAGTCAAAACAATTCTAAAATGAATCCCTTTGGATCAAGCAATCCTCTAACTAACTTTCCTTCATCATCAAAAAATCCTCAAGAAGGTCAAGTAGAGGATATCACCAATAATGCCTTCAAAATGACACAAGATGAGATCATCGAAATGGTCCAAAATCCTGAGAATCATAGAATTATCAACATTATGATGAGACTCAATCCCTCACTATACATGCTTGAATTAGCAAAACAGGGGGCTAAACTCCCTTCCAATTTTGATGTGAGCACCATTGTGGAACCATATTTTGGGGTCATGCCTCCAATTTCATCCATGCCCCCAATCTCATCTACACCTCCATTCCAAAGCATCACTCAACCCATCCCCCAAATTACATCATCCATTTCTCCAACTCAACCCATTGTTAACAAGGGAAGCACATTTCTCAATGCACTACAAACACACCCCCTCATGAACAATCAAGATTTGGACACAAACACCATCTTGGGGCAATCTGTCTCCCAAAACCCATCACATCCATATGTCCCCCTCACCTTTCATGATCCTAATGACCCATCATTATCATCATTTCACACAACACCTCAAACCTCTCTCCCCATAACCTCACAAGGAGAGGGTGACTTATTTGGACCAGGGGGCATCTTTGACCCTACATCTTCATCATTTCTGCAAGGGAGTATGCCACTCACTTTTCCACCACTTCCACCCTTTCCATCAATATCCACATCACCTCTCAGTTAAGGGATTCTCCCTTTACCAAAAATCAATCAACAAAATCAAATCAACCCCCTGATCATCAATCAAAATATCATACCAAATCCTCCCATCTTGCCATTGATATTGCAACAACATATGACAACCATCCCAATAACGCAAACCACCACCATCACCTCATCAACCATCCCACAAACATCTCAAAAAATGGTCTCTCAAGGACCAAGCATATCAATCACACCATCCACCATCAAAATCCCAATCATCAATATGACAGTGCCTCTCATCACCACAACAAACACCATTCTAAATCGACCACCACCCAATTCAAACACATAAAATGGATAAAACATTGCATTACAAGCTTCTCAACAAGCTGGATATCAAAAGGCACTTTAGAAAATTAAAAACTGACAAGTTGCACAACTAGCCACTCAACAAGTGCAAACATAATTAGCTTCATAGCAAGCAGCACAAACAACACAATCTACACAAGCCGCTCAAGCTGCTCAAGTTGCACAAAAAGTACAAAAAGAACATCAAGCATAGAAGGTTTCCCAAGCCCAAGCCCTATTACAACAACAACAAGTTGATCAAGTCGTACAAGTTGCATAGGTTGCACAAGCCACATAGATTGCACAAGTTTCCCAACAAGCACAAGCCTAGGCTTAGGCACAAGTGCAAGATCAAGCCCAATACAAAGCTCAACAAGTAAAAGCACAAGCAAAAGCATAGGCACAAGCACAATACCTTGCACAACAACAAGTAGACCAACAACAAGCATATCAACAAGTGCTGAAGCAATACCAAGAGCAGCAAGAAGCATCCCGATTAGCATCCCAACAATAGGCATTGTTGGCACAACAACAACAATAGCAATCTCAACAACAAGCACTATTAGCACAACAACAAAATGGCCAACAACAAGCGTTGTTGGTACAATAGCAATTGCAATCATACTTGGCACAACAAAACGTGCAAGCACCAGCTAATCCACCCATCCCACCAAAAATTGAACCACCATAGAACACCTTCACTCCACCTCGTGATCCACAAAATGATGTGACAACACAAATCAAGTTGCTCTCGTAACAAGTGCTTGATCTTTAGTTAGGGAAAAAAATGTAAACACCCAACAACTTGTGTCCTTATCCATTTGATAAGAGTCTTGCAATGAAACCATTCCCAAAGGGATTTGAGATCCCCAAATTTGATAAATACCATGGGATGGGAAACCCTAAAGATCACATCAGGGAATTCCAAGTGAATTACATGGAAGTTGCATATGACGATACATATCTGATGCAAGTATTTCCTAGAAGCTTGGTTGGCCATGCCATGGAGTGGTTCTCTCACCTCCCTCCTAACATCAAAAAGTTCCAAGAGATAGTAAATGAATTCATCAAAAATTACGCATTCAATATCAGTATGGATGTCAGTCTAGAGGAACTATCAACTTTGAAACAAGGAAAGAATGAATCATTTGCTTCTTTCCTACAATGATGGCGATCCAAGGCCAATCGAAGAAAATGGGTCATGCCATAAGAACAACAAGTTTGCACCATCATCTCAAATCTTGAGGGAAACTTGCAATTCCATCTCAAAGTGCAAGGTATCACCACATATGACCAATTGATCTCCAAGGTGCTTAACATTGAATGAGCCCTTATTGCACAAGGAGGGTTACCCACATATCTTGAACAACAAAAAAATCACCCATCACCAGTTACAATGACAAACCTTTTACATGGGAAAGCAATAGAAACATTACCAATGATGGTGTTGTTGACACCAAAGTTGTCATCAATGCTCCCAAAAAGAACACACCTACACCCCAACAACAATCCCAAAACCACCATTAAAACAATCATCAAGCTAACACGGTGACACAACAACCAAACAATCAAATGATCAACAATGTGAATGATCAAAGGGGCCCACCCCAGCAAAACAAAAACTCCCCCAAGCAGAAATACACAACCCTTGGGGAATCGGTTGAATCCATCATGAAGAGGTTAGTGGCGGAAAAACTCATCACAATCCCCACTTATGAAAATTATCAAGAACCCTTGGTAAAACCACCATGGTATAACGAAAATCACCTCTGTGATTTCCATAAGATCAAGGGACACACAACTTCCAGTTGCATGAGGTTGAAAAACTTGATTTAAGACCTCATTGATCAAAAAATCATAAATGTAGAGCAACCAGTGGGAAATCAGAATCTTAAAATCTACATGAATCTGATGCCCAATCATAACAACAAAGGGAACAATAACAATGATAAGGGAAAAGGTACCTTCAAGAGCGTAAATCATGTATACGACCATGTTGTTGTGTCCCTAGATGAATATTGCACTACTATCACCATCAAAGGAGCCCATGTTGATTGTGGAGTCACCACAAGAGGCAAAAAAATCACCATTGTAGGGTCATCTCAGCCAAACAGAGCACACAATTCCAACCCAAGATTCATTCCCAATGGCTATAATGTCCTTGACCAATTGCAAAGAACCCCAACTCAGATCTCCATCATGGAGTTGCTGAAAATTTCATTGGCCCACCAAAAAATACTTGAGGAAGCATTGGCGCCATCCACCATCTTTACGGATCTTGATGCAGAAAAATTCCAAGCTATGGTCAAAAACATCATTACCCCAAACCTTCTTACATTCTCCAATCAATATTTTCCCACCCAACCATCTCATAATTGTGCACTCCATCTAGAGGTCCTAGTGCATAAGAACAAATTCAAGAGAGTCTTGGTGGATGGGGGTGTCAGTTTAAACATTTTCTCCCTCAAGCTCATAAAGAACCTGAAAATATTTGAGGATTCCATTGAAAAAGGAAAAGGCATCATAATCAGGGCATATGATGATCAAGAAAGAGTGTCTCAAGGCACTATACAACTCCCTATTCAAGTAGGGCTAACAATTATGGAAACTACCTGCTAGGTCCTGGACCTTGATTTTCCTTACAACATTCTCCTAGGGATTCCATTGATCCATGAAATGAAAATAGTAGCATCAACCTTCCATCAATGTGTCAATTTCACATACCAGGGCCAAGAGATCACTATCCATGGGGATCCCAAACCATTCTCTTACTGCAAAAGCCTAGAGGAAAAATACTACAAAATCCCCAAAGTTCCTGAAAATGATGAAGGCCCATCAACTTCGTATATTGATCCAGCTACTCTCGCCTCCACTTCTATGATAGAGACACCTACCATCCCCACCATTTCTAATATCATGGTCATAATTTAGGACAATGGATGTGGACACTATACAATCCCAAAAAATGATTTGGTGGTAGGAGAGTTACCACAATCTCCCAGGTCATAAGGACGACCACAATCAAATGATGCCTCTTCATCCCAAACATTCACTACAAGATCTTCTAGCTTCAGAATTTTGGGAGATCTTGGGCTCGAAATAATAGAAGAAGATCCATCCCATCTCCTATATCAAGACAATAGACCAACAACCAATCTACCAATGGATGATAGTACTAAAGGCTTGCAAATGATGCTTGCCATGGGCTATGATAGAAATAGAAAGATTGGGAAAAATGACAACAAGCTTCTAATACCCATCATTCCTGAGAGGTGAATGAAAAATCTTGGCCTCAGATGTACCCCCTCGATCATAACCATACGTGGCCAAAATCTCCCAATTAAGAAGGTCAAAACTCCTCAGCAAACATTAGTCATCCAACGATTACCGGTATCCATAGGTCTGGCTTTAGAAAATTTCAACTTTGACATCATTGAGCTGTGTAGTAGTGAGGATGATGAACCTAAGAGAGGTATACCCGCACTGTTTGAAGAATCTAACCTCTTTATGATCAACACTCTATCCTATGAGTTTGAAAAACAATCCCATGAGATAAAGCTAGTCTACCCCCAACTCATCGATCACAACCAACGAGGACTGCCAATTCTTGACACTTTCGAGAATGACGAGGTGCTCTCAAAGTTCATGGGACTATAGGATAATACTCCATGTGGGGATCATAAAGTTGGATTGATCATTGAGTTGGACACACATGCATATTATGGGAAAAAAATGAATCCCTCAGTCACAAAAGAAGAAAATAAGAATAATCTCTAGGTCCTTGAGTGAAAACCACACTGTGGCACTCTCTGACCCAAAAATAGTAAAAAGAAAGGACGCATCCGATGATGAAAAACTCTTTGAGGCACCGAGGATGGGGGATTCAATCTTCCTCTTAGAGCTCTACATCAGGAAAAATCAACGGTTCTAGCCAAAAAATGAAACCCAGTTAATTTGGGAATAGAAGAAACCTCACACATCACATTCTATGTTGAGTCATTACTCTTAGATGAACAAGAGATCCTAGTTTCTTTCTTAAGGGAGAGAAAGGTCAACTTCGCATGGACTATGCTGACATGCCTAGATTGGATCCGAAGATTGTCATCCACCATCTAGCAGTTTACCCTGAAGCAAAGCCCGTTAGACAAAAGCTTAGGAAAATGTATCCTCAAACTGCTTTGTTAGTCAAGATGGAATTGAAGAAGCTACTTGATGCAGGGTTCATACGACCAATCGACTATCCAGAATGGGTATCAAATTTGGTTCTTGTTTCAATACTCGATGGGGGCATCTGTATCTGCACGGATTTCAGAGACCTAAACAAAGCATGTCCAAAAGATGATTTCCCATTTCCTAACATTGACATGATTGTAGAAATGACAACGGGACATGAAATTCTTTCTCTAATGGACGGTTTCTCTAGGTACAACCAAATAATGATTGCCAAAGAAGACCAACATAAAACAACCTTCACTTGTCCATGGGGAACATACTGCTGGAACATGATACCATTCAGCCTAAAGAGTTTTGGGGCCACCTACCAAAGGGCCATGATGTTAATCTTCCATGACATGATCCACAAAAATTCGGAAGATTTCATTGATGAAATACTAGAAAAATCCAAAAAGAGGAGAGATCGCATAGCAACCTTGAGTGTTATTTTTGACAAGCTGAAGGAATACAAGGTCCGTTTAAATCCAAAGAAGTGTGTCTTCGATGTATAATCAGGAAAGTTACTGGGATACATAGTGTCAATGAGGGGTATTGAAATAGATCTCTCCAAGGTAAAATAAATCCTTGATATGGAGGCACCTAAAACATTGAAACAATTGAGAGGTCTCCAAAGCAGGCTTCAGTCCATCCACAGATTCATAGCACAACTAGCAGAAAAGAAAATCCCTTATTCTCACCTATTCCACAAGGGGGTAGCGTACAAGTGGGATGACAAGTGTGATGAAGCCTTCAAAAAAATCAAAGAATATCTACTCACACCTTCGATCCTCATGCCACCGATCCCAAGAAAGCCTCTCATCCTCTATGTCTCAGCAATGACAACAACCCTCAGTGCTCTCCTAGCTTAGCATGATGAAAATGGGATAGAGAGGTCCATCTATTACATTAGCCACACAATGGTTGGGCATGAGTTAAACTACTCATTCATCAAAAAATCCTGTTTAGCAGTAGTGTTTTCTTCACAAAAATTCAGACACTACATGTTGGCACACAAAATCAAACTCATCACCAAATTGACCCCCTCAAGTACCTATTGTCAAAAGAAATTCTCATAGGAAGGATGGCTAATTGGGTCATGATTCTATATGAAAACGACATTGAGTACGTGGAACAAAAAGCAATCAAAGGCCAGGTGATCGCAAATCAGCATGCAGAAGCACCCATGTATTCAGATAATCCACTCATATCAGAGTTTTTGGATGAATCCATCTTCAATTTCAGCATATCTGACCACTAGAAACTCTACTTTGATGGTTCCTACATGCAACATGGATCAAGAGTTGGTGTCTTCTTCATCACCCCACAGGGGGACTATATACCTAGGTCCTACAAATTGGAATTCCCCTGCACTAACAACATTGCAGAATATGAGGCTTTAACCATAGGTCTCAAAATAGCAGTGCAGTGGCACATCATGGCCCTCAGGGTATATGGAGACTCCTATCTAATAATCAATCAAGTGAACAATGAGTACCAAACAAAGGATAATAAGCTGACTCCATACAAAAATTTGGTAGAGAATCTAAAGGAATCATTCATTGATATCACATTTGAGCATATTCTAAGATCAAACAACAGAGCAACAGATGCCATGGCAACAATTGGATCCCTACTGGACATCCCTCGCAATGTCCTGAGACATCAATTATCGGTAGAGCATCTTCTCATTCCTGCATTCAAGGTACTAGAGTCATAATTTATGTGCGAAATTGTTGGTCTCGGTGATCCCTAGTACCATGACATTTACACTTATCTAAGAATATGAGTCCTCCCAGCTGGCATAACCTCAAACCTTAAGAAAAACTTTGTCAAAAAAAGCATTCGGTTTGTCATCCTAGGAGATACCCTTTACCGTAGGAGCATAGAAGGAACCTTGTTGTGATTCCTGAATGTTGAGGAGGCTCTGACCGCCTTGATTGAGGTGCATAATGGCATATGTGGTTCACACTCAAGCAATATGACCTTGGCCAAGAAATTGCTAAGGAGAGGGTATTATTGGCCTACTATGGAAAGAGAAGCACATGACTATGTCAGAAGATGTCTAAAATGTCAACAACATGGGGACCTCATCCATGCTCCAGCTCAAGAGCTTCATCCCATCATCACACCATGGCCCTTTTTGTAGTGGGGGATTGATCTCATTGGAAAAATCACCCCCACCTCATCCAATGGCCACAAGTTTATTATTATTGCCACTGAGTACTTCACCAAGTGGGTGGAAGCCATCCCCATGACATACATCACTAGAAAGCAGATATCAAAGTTCATCCTGAACTATCTCATATGCCACTACGATGTGCCACAAGCCATTATCTCATATAATGGGACACCATTCAAAATTTAGGATGTTCATGACCTATGCAAGAAATTCAAAATCCGACATCACTTTTCCACCCCATACTATCCCCAAGGGAATGACCAAGCTAAGGCTACAAACAAGACCATTCTAAAAATCCTCAAGAAAATGGTCAATGAAGTTGGTCGTGACTGACACTTGTAATTGAATCCTACCCTCTGGGCCTATCGAACCAGCATTCGTACACCAACAGATCCCACTCCCTTTTCCTTGGTCTACGGATCATAAACCATATTACCAATCGAGATTGAGCTCCTGTCACTGAGAATATCACTGTAGAATCTCATCATAGATGAGGAATACTAGGTATCAAGACTGAATGAACTAGAGCTACTGGATGAGTGACGTATGGATGCTTTAAATCATTTACAAGTCTATTAGAACCCACTCAAGAGGAGCTATAACAAGAAGATTAGGAGAAGGACCTTTTAGGTCATAGAACTTGTGCTAAAGGAAAATTAGAAGAACATTCCAAATCCAAACGACAAAGGAAAATTTGAACCCAACTGGTTGGGACCATTCATCATCACAACAAGCTACAAGTTAGGGGAATATCACTTATCAACACCCAAAGGGGAACCTCTACAGGAGCCCATCAGCAACTCCCATCTTAAAAAATTTTATGCCTAAATCTTGCAAGGTATAGAACCAAAAAAATAAAAAATAAGAAAATGTCTTGAAAAAATGGTCATCCTGATGAAAAATTCACAAACAGGCGTCATGGTGACAACAAAAAAATCAAAAAAACACAAAAATCAAAAAAATCAAAAAAAGGATTAAAAACAGTAAAGAAAAAAATTGTCCTCTAGTGAAAACCACTTTGGTGGCGCTTTGGGCAAGTACCTCGGTGAAAAAATGGAAAATAGGCACCTTGTGTAAATAAGCACTTTCCATACACCAGGATCTCTGTGACTCATTCTGCATCATCCACCCATTATGCTTCCATCATCCATCACATTACATATCTTCATCCATCATCTGTTCGACATCTGCATCATAGCTTGGTCCTGTGTTCATGTCTTGATCCCTCCTAGTACTACTCGGCCCATCCTCAAGGTCAGTTTGTCCTACCTCTATTGAAGTAGTCTACTATTTCATGCTAGGGGCATGTCCTCATCAGATCGGATTCATGTATGTTCATGAAATCCCTAAAATCAAAAAATCCAAAAACATCCAAAAATCAAAAAATTCAAAAACATCAGAAAATCAAAAAATCCAAAAAACATTTGAAATATATCAAAATCCAAAAAACAAATCAAAAATTCAATAGAAAAATTCAAAAATAGAGTCGTCTTGTTGAACTATGAGTCTCTAATCCTTGAGCGTATGCAAGGTTGATCTTTAATCATCCCCTGAGACACTTAGGTTAGTCCTTTAGGAGTCTGTCATAATGAACTGGCAATCCATTTGTTCATATCTCATCAATAATTGAGTCTGTGTCAGTCAAACTATGTGGTCTCTACAAGTATAACATAGGCAAGGCTAATCTATTGATCAACCCCCGAGGCCCCTAGGATAGGTCTTTAGGTTAGTCTCTTGGTCAAAATCTCGGAAAACCCCAAAACATTTGAAATTTTGAAAATCAAAACATTTGTAAAACCTTGAAAATACCAAAACCAACCTCAAAACATTTCATTTGAACATCAAAAAAATCCAAATATTTGAAAAAATTCATCTTTCTCATCTTGCTTTCACCCACAATAAACATCACTCATAATAAATCAATCATCATCCTCATCCTTTGATAAAACATTTGGAAACAAGTCTAGCAGATCAAAAGTGAAAACTCAAAATGTCAAAGTCTAAAGTCTAGGTCAATAAGTAAACAAGTTGGTCAACTCTTTATGTCAATAGCCTATCATCCAATTAGTCTCATATCAAATCATCTGATATCATCATGTCCTAGGATGCATCCTTCCTATAATGGAAATCAACATCAGGCATCACCGTAGTTTAGTCTTGGCTAGCGGTTTTGGAGAACATCAACTTGTGTGTTTACTTTGTTTTTCTCTTTGGATTTATCTTATTGTGCTCATTCCAAGGACCTCTCAATGATGTCCAAATGAAGGATTTAGAGAGATAGGAATGGGGAAACAATCATTATCTTTTATTTGATGTACTTGTTGGATTTTTTTGTAATATAACCTTGGTCATGCGTGCTTTGTTTAGGTGTAGGGAGGATGTTTTAAGTATCTTGTTGACCACATAGGAAGGCTTTCCTTGCTATGTTTTGGTTTCAGATGTCTGGAATATCTTAACTACATTTTGAATAAGGTTTCATATGCCAGGTGTGAACAAAAATACTCCTATCTGATTGTTGAGTCAAAGTCCATCACACTTGGTACAACGCCATCTTGGTTCTTTATACCTTGATGCATCGTACTTATGTGTGTAATCAAACATAAGGTAATTGGACCTTTGAAAACCCCAAATCCTAGGCAAGTAATCATCATCATTATCATCATCTCATGTCTTGTTGGAATCTCTTTCTTTCTTCTATCTCTTGCTTTTCGCGCTAACATGGTACCATGATAATTAATCACAAATCATTATCATCATTGCATTCATCCTTCATCCACAAAACTGTTAGCATACTGCATACTGCATATCATATCACATTGAAAACATTAACCATTACACACGCATTGCATTTCCATCCATATATAATATAGATTGGTTATTCTAAGCATCTCATAAATCATACATATGCATCCATTATATAAACACAAAAAGCAATCATCCCATAGCATTATAAACATCTACATCATCATAGCATCATTTTCATGTCATATCATAACATTGCATAATCATCTCATATCACATATAAGCATCCATTACACCATATATCATATATCAAAAGCATCCATTTGCATATCATAACACACACATATATATATATATATATATCATTTCATATAATATCATTTCATCATATCATATCATCACATCATCATCATAACATCATAAGTACATATCATACATGAGAAAATTACACACATCTGGTCATCCATCATAGCATAACATTATAGATCTGTTAGTCTAAGCATATTGCATACCATAACATTTTGCATACATCATGAATAGTACATCAGAAAAAGTATTGAAAAATAAAGCATCTCATCACATTTGCATCATCACATAGAACATCATGCACATCATAACATCACATAACATTATGGCATAAGCATCATAGAATTATTGTATCACATTGCATAGCATATAGAAATTAAAGGAATCCATAAAGGCATGGAATTAGAATAGAACACATCATATAGCATCGAATCAACTCCATCATATATATATATCATCAAAATAACTACACTATCATGGTACAAAAAATTGGATCAATGTACATGTGTATGTCAATAGAGTACAATGGCTCATGGGGCTATCAAGAAAAATCCCATGGGGTACAAAAAGAATCCTGTCTCTGATCAAAATAACCTAACCCTATTGGCTACTGCCCTTGCCACTGCTCTCTCTTCGTGATCCTCTACAGGTCTGTCACTAGTCCTTTGTGAAAAATCTGGGACTCGGGCTGCTCGTTGAACGGCCTAATAATAATACAACCTGTAATAGTTAGGCTCCTGGATGGCCTCCCTATATGCTTGAATCGATACTGTGCTTCGAGAGGAAGATGTAGCCATTCTCTCTAGCTATTGTCATCTACCCATCTCAATCATTGCCTGTAGCTCTGCAGCTTGTCTTTGCTAGGCTGCCTAGTCCCACTCTAACCATAGCTGATCTCTCTCAGCTGTTAGTTCCTACACCTATGCTTGTAACTACAAAATCTGGCCATCTCTGGGGTCTGGTTAGGGAGGTAGCTACACGAGTGGCTGGTCTTGACCTTTGTCTCTAGGTGGTGATGGGACCCTATCCTATCATCCCTGATCTTGATCTTGCTATCCTAGGACTGGATCCTGTCTCTGCTCCCCCACCTTCAGATCTGGGAGTGTCTGATCCTATGGCCCCCTATCTTGATTGAGTGGTGGTCCTCTGCCTCCTTGGTCCCCATCTCCATCCCCTCAGCCTTGACCTACCCCTCTGCCTTTGGCTCTACGTCAAGCAGATGGTGTCCCTAGCACTGTTAGACGAAGAGGTAGCCTGAACCAATCCCTGTAGGCCTGCATGGTCCCTGCATCCACCTGACCCTGGTCATATGGCCACGGCCTGGCCACCAGCTACATAAAGCTATGAACTGCCTCGTGTGTAGGGGTATATCAACCCCAGGAGCTCTGACTTGTAGTCCATGCAAAAATGGCCACATACTGATTGTCTAGCCTATCCTGTGGCTCACCAAACTACCTCTGAACCTTGCCCAATAGGTACATCTCAAGCATCATTTTCTCTCTACCCTACATCAATCTATCTTGACGGGCAAAGAAAAGCTATTGTACATCATCATACCATGCAGTCCATCCAAGATATGGGTGCCAAGTAAAAGAACACATATCATCAAGAACTCTCCTCCAATGAGGAATCTTGTGTTGTCTTGTGTGGGTGAACGAGACACCTCCTCTATATCACCAAACAACCAGATCATCCAGCTCCATGGAAACTAGGACAACTCTCAAATGAAGCACAACAATGTGCTCCCAAGCCCAGATGTGCAGAAGTGTGATGCCAACACCAAGTGCTCGGCCGTTGAGGTAGGAAAACTCATGCAAATCTCTGTACAGTGAGGCTAGAAGAACTAGCCCCCACGCAAATAGTGTCCATTTCTAAACCATACACTCCCAAGTGAGCCCCCATCTAGGATTGAAATATTGGCCCAGTCGATCTGGTACGACAAGATCCAATATGATGGCTGCAATGACAAGGCAGAAGGGTGATATAGAGAGCCTATAATTCTCTAACTCAATCTGACCCTCATAGAAGACAAGCTAATCAAGGCCCATAATGTCGTAGTAGGCCTCCCTCCCAACATTTGTGTCATATATCACCTGCTCTCCATGGATAGGAAATCTGTGGATCTACCACACATCCTTTAGTGTGACCATTGCCTCACCTGTTGGGAGTTGGAAAGAGGATGTCTCGCTATGCTACCTCTCAGTGAGTGTTGTTAGCATGCCCAGGTGTGTTTGAATGGGCGGTGCATAGGAAATGTACCACAGTATGATCCACCCTAGGTGCTCCTACTATTGCTCAGTCAGATCATCCAAAATGTTGAAAAGATCCTGGGGCTTGTGCTTGCGTGAATATAGTTCTCTTGCCTCCTCCTACATCAGTAAAGCCATCATGTTAAAATTCATCAAAAAAAAATCATGATCCTGGTTTGTCTCAACATCCCAAGGAAACCTCAGTGTCACTATCTATGGGTGCGGTACAATTTGCAAACTCCAAACTGTACCACTAGGAGAGTTTGAATCTCAAACTCCACTGCGGCATCATAGTTTGAGAAGGCACCTTAGTTTGACCTAAACCCTAAGTTTCAAAGAAGATCGTGGAGGTGCACTTTGAATTTGTGGCTGGGTTTGGAATTTAAACCCTAATTTGAAACTATGTCATGGCATTGCTACTCATGACTGCGGCACAGTTTGAGACCGAGCGACGTCATTTAAAGTTTGCAGCGGTGTAGTTTAGAACTGCTCCTAAAAGCTAAGTTTTTGAGGCTATTAAATTTGCACGTAAATCAAAAAATGAAGTTGGGTCAAGTTGACTCACCGATGGTCCAGTGCCAGGAAGCCTCTGGTGTCCGTACTCAGTCGAAAATGTGCAGGGGAAGCTATTGTTGCACCATCTCGAAAAGGTGTCAGAGCTCAAGGTTGCAAAAAATCTTAAGGCTGAATGTGAAAATGAATTGGAAGTGGCCCCTCAAGGCCTATTTAAGCCTAAAAGTTAGGATTTTTTTACCTCGTTTAGCCATTCTGTCAGGGTTTTGGTCCCCCGATCCCATTTTTGTCCGTTCAAGGGCCATTTTTGCACCGTTTTTTACATTTTATCTCATTTTTGACCTCTTGGAGCCTTTCTGGACCTGTCAGGCACTTTGTCCTCTTTATTCGCGAGATCACCAAAAAAAGTTGAAATTTTTGTTCAATCTCTTAAGGGGGCAGTTTATCAACATGTTTCGCCCGCTAAGGCAGTAGTGGGGAACGTTTTGAAATCAATTTTTTTTTTAATTTTGATCAAAATGGTTTATTCTTTGAATTAGCGCAATAGGTGCACTGCTTCAAAGAGGGGAAAAATGTAGACACATAAAATTTACTGATTGATGCTACACACTTGATCCCAATTACTAACATCGTTTCATCCTAAATCATCCCTCGGTCTAACCATTTAATCGAATACCCTTTTTTGATTAAATTCATCAATTTTTCCCCCTTAATTAAATAAATCATTTATCTAATCAAGTCATTCTCTCTTGTTAATTAAATCAATCAATCTGATCTTATTAACCCTATATCTCTATTTAATTAAATAATTCATTTTATTTGATTAAATATCTAAAGTCATCTTATTAAATTAAATAAATTAAAACCTTGTTTGATTTAATTTAACATTCATCTCCTTTAAATAAATAAATAAATAAATCTTTATTTAATTGGTCTCTAAATCACATTCTTCTCATCTTTTGATTTAAATCAACCCATAAATCTAAATCAAATAGTCACATCATCTAATCTCTCATTAAATTAATTAACCCGTGATTAGTTTAATCCTAGTCCATGTCCCATCCTCTAGCTTTTGCCACTTACACATGAAAATACATTTAATTCATTTATTAAATCTCTATTTTCTCTCAACTTGGCATCTTTTAGAGAATATTCCTCCAAATTTGAAATCCATCCAAATGGATTTGTCCTTCCAACAAGACATTTATTCCATCTTATGCATTGAGCCAAGTGGCATTTAAGACATTCCTTTTTCCATCTTACATGTAATTTCACTATTTTCAAATTCCACCTAATTGCATTTATGGGAACATTCATCAAAATGTGCACATCCTTTTTGCCATTCACATCTTAACAAGTGGCATTTGGCCATTGGTTGAAAGTTAGTCCCACATTGCTTCATTTTGGGAATTTCTCCATCTTGTATTTCTATAAATAAGAGGTTTCTCTCCTCATTTGATCATCCACAATTTGGGTAAATTTATTATACTCAAATTCATCTTCAAGCATATCCATCTCCATCCATTTTTATCAAGTTTATAGCTAGGTTATGCAAATTTTTCATCATGGAGCTCAAGTGAATCTTCAACAAAGTGGATCAACCTTCATCATTCATCAACATTTCATCATAGAAGTTGGGAAAGGGCCAATTTTCACATCAAATTGGCACCAATTCCCCCAGGCGATCAAGAGTTTGCTTGCTTAATTAGGATTTCATTGCTTTCTCATTATGTTCTTCATTTTATTTCCTAATTTGAGCTTTGCTAAAGGATTTCATGGGGAATCTTGATTCTGACTTCCATATGATCTAACTATGTGTTTGTTTCTCATGTTTATGCAGGTATAGGATTGGGGTTCTATAAGGGGCTACCTCTCAAGGGGAGCAGGTAGTGTCATGTGTTGTCATTGTATGAGTATTCTATTTTTAATGTCAAAGGGGAAATCAATGTAAAATATCATTTTCCTTTGCCATTGATATCAAAGAGGGAGAGGAATAATGTTAAAAAGAGAAGATTATCATGTGAAAAATATTATCTACAAAGGGGGAGAAACAAAAAGCAAAATCATCAAAAGTGTGTTTAGAGCTAGTATGTTGTCTTTGATGGTTTTTCACATCATGTGTTTCCATCAATGACAAAGGGAGATATTTTTGCAAGAATGAAGGTGTTGTCATTGATGTCAATTGGTCAATTGGTTATCAACTGGTTGTTGTTGTCATTGATGTCATGGATATAGGTTATTGGTTGTACATGTCAAGGATATTGAGAAAATTGTAATGAAGAAAGGTCGTAGGTGTTTAGTGGTTGCTTTGGGTTTTTCTCTATGTTTTTCTCCTATGTTTGTGTGGTTCATATGTGTTTATCATGGTTGTTGGAAGATGCTATAACCAAATTTTTGGCTTTTGATTCATTGTATAGTGTGAGTTATGTTCACCAATTGTGAACTATGGTTTTCTGTGTATCTGGCTGAGGTTCAGGAGAATTGTTGTTGGTTTAGATTTCTCTTTGGTTAATTCTTATTACTTGTGGTTCCAGAGTTAAGTTGCTATGATCATGTTGAAGATAATTCTAGTATCTAGAAGGATTTGATCCTACTAAGGGTTGCGTGAGCTTAATTATTCTATGTGTTTTACACTTGTTTGGCTAACCTTGTGTTGAACACTACCTTTGAAGTTAATGAAGAATGTTGGGACCTATTTGGGTCCTCGTCAAGAGTTTGTTTGGGTTTCCCTCATTCTAATTGCACCCTAGGATGTTTTGGCACAGACCTAATTTGAATTTAATGATGGATGGCTGACTTTGAATATGTTTCAAAGTTGACAATGGTATTAATACAAGATGACTTAGTGGTGAAAGCAGAACAAAGAGATAAGTGAAAATAAATAGAGCAGATAGATGTGAAATAGATGTGAATCAATGGGTGTGTGTGATGTGAGTGTGACAGATCAGTGCCAAGTCTAAATGTTGAGTTTTTGGATGTAGTGAGTTGAAGGTGTACTCTATCTTTCATGCATGTCTACAAGTGGTTGAGTAAATTGTGGTGGAAATTTGTGTTGCATTGAGATTTTCTTCTCTCTATAACATATCTCTTCTATCTTTTTTGTATCTCTTTGGCAGTGAGCCCTCCGGGTGGTTAACCCTATTGGACAATGAGTCCTAATCTAGACAATGATTCCTTGTTTTGGTAGTGAGTCTTTTCTCATGCAGTGAGCCTTTGTAATTGGTTTTGATATTCTCTATAGTGTGAGTTAATCCTCACTGTGGTTTTTCCCTTATTGGATTTTCCATGTAAATCTGGTGTTACTATGTTTGTGTGATATTTTTTAGTTTTTGTACTTGCACTTAATGTTTACTCATTTTAGTAGAGTTAAGGATTTGTGATTGATCTAAGTTCTAGTGAATATTCTAAAGTTAAATTTACTACAATTGATTCAACCCCCCCACCCCTCTGAGTTGTCTTCTTCAACAAATTAAGCCCCTATTTTTCAAATTATGCATTCTAAGGCCTAATTTTTACTGTTTTATGAAGGATTGCAAGCATTGAATAAATGCATCCAATTGTTATTTTACTCTCGACTATGTCTTTGAAATTTGGGCCATGACCGAGTGAATGGGTCCCCCTTCTTAGCTAGGACCTAAATTCAAATATCAAATGCCATCTTTTGGAATCTATTTTTTGGGAAATTAGTATAATTTCATATAAATACCTAGTTGTTTTATCATTTGAAATCTAACAAGATATATCTAGAAAAATATTGGAAAAATCATGATCAAGAGAAATATTGATCAAGTCAAGAGTGGTATTTTAGAGTTTTATTGCAATAATTTAAGATCATAACATCATGTCAATTTCTATGTGAGTTTATGTGTGTCCATTTTATCAGTTTTTGTGAATGCTAATACTTTTGTAGGTATCCAAAGCATTCAAGCATTCAAGAAAAGAAAGTTCCAAATCCTTGAGGTGATGTGTATGACTTCAATCCTTCAAGGAATCCATTGTAGGGTGGTGAGTTGCAACACTTTGTGATTTCATTATTCCTTCCTTTCAATTGGAATTTCTATCATTGGCATGGTCATTATGGAAGTGGAAACACTCACATGGGGTTTGACTTAGGTAAGACCCTAAATGACCCAAAAAAATTCTCGCTCCTTGAATATGAAGATTATAGGTTTGAAGAGGATTGAGGAAATATTAAAGGCAATTTCTCCATTGTTGTATTCAAAGCCCTAAATTTTTTCAAGCTACAAAAACTCACTTATAAAATTTACTAACAATATTCTAAAAATTCTATAATCAACAATCAAAAGCTCAGATCCAACATCAGAGGACTGCAAAACCATTTTTAGGACCCCTCATCAAAGACCCATTTCCCCAAGGGTGATTAAGTCCCTCTGCACATGCAAAATATAGTTGAAACTTCCCAAATCCACTTGCAATCTATAATTTTAGTCTGTGTATTTCTAGAATATTGCATTTACTATATTAGTTCATATAGTTCAATTAGGTTAATCATCCTAAATCATTTCCAATAAATTTCTATGGCTCAAAAGGGTCAGATCAAAGTCTTATTGGCTCACCTTTGAGGTTGAAAGTCAATATTTGTACCTTGTTGATTTAAATCCTAATAAAACCATAAGAAAAGTAGGAGTGATCTTAGATTTAGATAATAAACGTAGCATCTTCCCATTTTTTCAATGTTTCACATCTATTCATTATAATCGACCAAATTTACCACTATAAACTATTATTAAATACATTTCAATGTGAGTTCTACAACATGGGATGGCTACAGGACCTTAACATCCAACCATGAGAAGATAAAGATGTAACCCAACCATTGTAATTATTATTACAAAGAATTCAAATCAAATTATTTTGCAACACTGTAAGGATTGTTGTTCCTCCCATGGTGATTACTGTGCAATTTTTGTTGAGAAAATATGTCTCAACCTTCCAAATACATAAGGTACTATTGATACATCAACATGGGGGGGTGTTGGGGGGGCTCATCCCACCTATGGGGGGTTTAGGATTCAACGCCCCCGAAAGCCACATTTTATGTATATTTTATTATTGTAAATTTGGACCATTCGTCATTAGGTCTTAGATCTGACGATCAATATTTTGTTGGCTTGACTTTTCCTAGAAGGAAACCTTATTTTATGAGGGTGTTGTATTATGGTTGTGTATTATGATGTATTTTGAGAGTCTAATAGTGGTTGTGTTTCATTTGGATCTCTTTTTGGTGATACTTTTGTGAGAAGCTTTCTCTACAAATATATTGTAATCTTTGTGATTTTTGAATAATATATTGGGTGGCTTTTGGAGTGTTGTGATTTTCTCGTAAAAGGGTTCTCCCCACATAAATCACTATACAGTAAATATTTGTAAATTTTTTTCATTATTCTCCTCTCAATATTAGTGTAGGAAGTTGTTCTGCTACCTTAGCTTCCTTACAAGTGGTATCAGAGTCTGATCACCTTTGGTTTCAATTGTGGTTTTTTGGGTTTTCTGAACTAATCCATATTTGAGTGGGAGCTTGTACAAAAGATGCTTTATGATCTTGTTGCAGAAATTTTTAGATGGGAAGTTCATTAGGGAGAATAGAGGTGGAAAATTTTTTTTTGGAAATAATTTTGAGATGTGAAAGCTGAAGATGGAGGATTTGTTGATAGATTGAGATATCTAGGATGTTGTTGACGAGAATGTTTCAAGGCCTCCAAATCCTACTCAAGCTGTTCAATATGATGTTATGGACCATAAAGACAAGGGTCTAATCAAATTTTGCTTGGTAGACTATCTTTTAATCAATGTCCATGAAGGTACCTCTACACAAAAACTATGGAAGAAGTTTGGTGAGATGTATCAAGCCAAATCTTTAGTGAATAATATTTTCTTGAGGAAGAAATTGTATTCCTTGAGAATGGAAGAGGATGGAAAAATTATAGACCACCTGGAATCATTTAATATGTTGGTGGCTTAGTTGGAATCAGTTTGTGTCAAACTAGATGAGGAAGAGAAATGTCAGATCCTGCTTTGTTCTTTGCTTGATTTATGGGATTCTCTTGTTATGGCTATTGGGAGTACTTCTATCATATTGAATACTGAAGATGTGGCATATTCTTTGCTTTCTAAAGAGATGAGGAGAAAGCTATCCATTAGTACCAAGGAGGCCCTTAATGTTCATGGAGGACCTAAGGAAAAAGGCAAGAAGAATGAGAAGTGTTACAAATTCAAGTCCAAGGGGATCTAAGTCTCTTGGAAAGTCCAAAGTTATTTTTTGGAATTGCGGTAAACCTATACATGTTCGTAAGGACTGCAAAGAAGAAAAGAAGAAGAAAAAGAAGAATTTTGATTCTGATTATGAGTCTAAGAAGGAAGATGGTGATGCACTCATTGCAGCTTTGGCAACTCGTGCAAGTAATGATAAATGGTTAATTGAATCAGGTGCATCCTTCCATATGACCTTTAATATAGATTGGTTTTTTGAATATGAATAATTTGATGGAGGTAAGGTGTACTTGGGTGATGATTCTCATTTAAACATTGTTGGTTGTGTTAATGTTAAAAGAAGGTTTCCTGATGGTAGAATAAAAAGGATTAATGGTGTGTTGCATATCCCTGGTTTAGCATGAAATTTGTTATCTATAAGCAAACTAATAGATGGAAGTGTTTAGGTAGTATTTTCTAATGTAAGATGCAAGATGGTCAAAGGTGCTATGGTGATTGTTAGAGGTGTCAGAGATGGCACATTGTATAAGCTTGATATGTACATGCACTATTGAGTGCAATATTACTTATGTGAAAAGAAAGTCTTTGGAAGAAGTGAGGGTTTCACCTTCAATAGATGGTCATGGATTTTGGGTACCCAAGGGTGCTCTTTATTTTGAATCAAAGTTACTAGTAGAGAAAACTATGTTATGGTACTATAGAGTTGGCCACATTGGAGAAAAGGGTCTAAAGATCTTGAAAAATAAAAACCTTGTTGAAGGGCTATGTGATTGTAATCTTGAAAACTATGGATTTTTGGTACCCAAGGGTGATCTTTCTTCTGAATCAAAGTTAATTGTAGAGAAAACTATGTTATGGTACCAAAAATGACCATATTGGAGAAAAGGGTCTAAAGAACTTGAAAAATAAAAACCTTGTTGAAGGGGTATCTAATTTTAATCTTGAATTTGATTTCTATGAGCATTGCATTTATGGAAAGAAAAATTGAGTTTAGTTTTACTCGAGTTCTCATAAATCTAGTGGTGCATTGGATCTTATTCATTATGATGTGTTTGTTCATGTAGATGTTCCTTCAATTGGTAAATCCACATATTATGTTTCATTTATTGATGATTATAGTAGGGAATGGGTATACTTTATAAAGAGTAAATCTACAGTTTTCAATCAATTTAAAGAATTTAAAGTAATGGTTGAGCTACACACTGGAAAGAAAATAAAATGTTTGAGGACTGATAATGCTGGTGAATTTTTCTCTAATTATTTTGATATATTTTGTAAATATTGTGGTATTCATAGATAAAAGACAACTCCATACTCTCCACAACAGAATGGAGTTGTAGAAAGAATGAATAGGACACTGATGGAGAAGGCTAGGAGTATGTTGAGTGGTGATGGTCTAGAACAAAGGTTTTGGGTTGAAGCTATTGCCACTACTTGTTACGTGTTTAACAAGTCTCCTACATCAACTCTTGTTGATAAGACACCTATAGAATCATGGTTAATCCACAAGCCTTCTTTAAGACATCTTAGAGTTTTTGGTTGTGAGGCATATCCACATGTGCCAAAGGAGAAGAGAACAAAGTTGGAGAACAAGGATGTGAAATGTGTCTTCATCGGATATAGCTATGGTGTGAAAGGATACAAGCTTTGGCATCATGTTTCATAGAAGGAAATACATATTAGAAGTGTTATATTTAGAGAAACTAAGCCTTCTTTTGTTATATTGCAGCCATAACAAAGTAAATAGGAAGATGTGTTTCAATTTCCTTCTACACCTAAGAAATTTGAATGGAGGCCCATGGATAGACAAGAAGTTGAGGAGAGCTCATCTAGCTCTAAATCTTCAGAAGAGGAGGAATAACCTCCAACTCAACTTGTTCGTAGGTCTACAAGGAATAGACAACCACCTAAAAGGTATTCACCTGATGATTGGAGATGTATTTTTTCTTTGAATACTAACATGGATGAACCTAGATTGATAGAAGAGGCATTAGGTATGAATGATGTAGAATCATGGAAGATTTATATGGATGAAGAAATGAAAGCTTTGAAAAAGAACGATACATGGGATCTTGTACCATTGACTGTGCATGTATGTAAAATGGATCAAAATATAAATATGCATAAAAATAGCTTAAATCAAACCAAACTGCATGAAAATGTCAAAAGATTTAATGTATTATGTTGAGTTGTTGAAGATTTGAATGTGGTTCCTCATGATTCCAGTAGCATGATATTAGCCTAAAAGATTTTGATCAAATTGACAATGATGGGACTCTTTTATAGAAACCCAAATTTGGATCAAGGGCTAGGATTTAAAACTAATATGACATGAAAATAAATGGCCAAGATTGAAAGATGTAGTATGGAATAGGGTTAGGGATAAATTAGGGAAAAGATAGGACTTGGTTAAGGATGAATGGCTGAAATTGAATTATAAAATAATTCAATCAAGGGTGGAAATTAAATGGGACATTAAGAGATAAGAATGACAAAGATAGAGATAATGGCACAGAAAAAGAGGTTGTTGGAGAAAATTAAATAATTATAAAATTATTTAATTTAGGAGGGAAAGTGAATAATTAAATAATTAAAATAATTATTTAATTATAGAGAAAAAGAGAATTAATAAGTGACATAATTAAATAAATAAAATTTATTTAATTAATCAAGGGTGCAATAAGGAGAAAATGAATTGATTAAATAATTAAGAATTATTTAATTAATAGAGGAATATGACCTTAGAAGATAATTAAATAATTAAAATTATTTAATTATGCAAGTAGAAGGAGGAATTAATGTGAAAAATGTCATTTGTAGGCTTAGGACATTTTTTAGTGTCTACAATTTTCCTGTCTTTGAGATGATGTTGCGACTAAGAGAAGTAACATCATTTAAAAGAATACAACATAGTCACTAGGAAAGGGACTAGGAATAGAAGTATGATGCCACAGTCCCTAGCGAAGAGGAGGTAGTTGTATTCCCTCTCGAGAGGACATGCAGGTTCAAATAACACAAGTGTGCTCTAAAAATAGATGAGAGGAATAAAGGATGAAGGATAAAAGGATAGATGAAAATAGATAAGAATGATGAAGATATGGATGGAGAGGGAGGATGGATGATTATCATGCTTCAATGATATGAGAAACCTAGATTTGATATTGTACTTGACATTATGCACCAAGGTATAAGTAACCAGGATGACAATGTTCCCAGTACATGATCAAAAAGGTCAAGTGAAAACATATGCCTTATAACACCACGATATGGAAGATAATGATGACCTTGTGACAATAGAATGCAAAAGAACATGAAAAGTGAAAAAAATGATAGAACACAAGCAATAAGAAAGCGTGCACATCAAACCAAAAGAAAACAAGGACTATGCTCCAAGTCAAGCTAAAAACCAATTGATGGATTGATTGATGATGATGATGATGATGATGGAATTGTTTGATGTGGGAAGGACACATCCCAAAACAATGTGAGGATTGGGAAAGACATATCCCTATGATCATAATGGATTAAAGTGGATCAATAGATTATCAACTAATTTGGATTGAAATCATGGATTTCTTATGGATGATACACTAGATTGAAAGATTGGATTGCATGGATTAGGTTCAATTGCATTGGATGGAAATGGATGGGGATTTTTGGATTGGAAGGATAGAGGATAAATGGATTGTATAAGATAATATTGGATGGAGGATTAAATGATATCCAATGACAAGGGAAAACCAAGACATGGTAAAGGATGGAAGGATGTAGGAATTCCATGGATAGGAGAGAGGACTTTGGATAATAGGATGATGATGGGAGATATGATGGTGGATGGAGGATAGGAAGATGGAGCTCCAAGGAATAGTTTCAAAGGAATTTAAGATGTCCCACACTATAGGTAGTGCAATGGATGGAAGATGATATGTGATGTATGATATAGAAGGATAGTGCATAAAGGATATGAATGAATTGATATTTGACCCCTAGTATTATCAAGATCAAGGGTGAAAAGAGAGGGTGACTTGGATAGGATGAGAGGATAGAGATATTATAAGGGATGCATGATGGAGGATGTGGATAGGATGATCAATATAAATTGGATTGGATATGGATACATGGATATTTGACCACTATGCTCTTCATCAAGATCAACCATGGGAAGAGAAGATGGATTTGGATAGGATGAGGGATATGGAATGAATGATATGGATAGGATAAGATGGATGAAAGGATATAATGCATGATGTATATGAAGATCCTTATCCTTTCAAGATCAAAGGATGGAAAAGAGGGGATGAATGCAATTAGGATAATGGATAGGAAATGAGGGATAAAGGGGGGTGTGGTAGGTAGGATAGCATGAATGAAACTTTCCCCCAAGTGTAGAGTGAAAGAGGATAATGGATTACACATGATTCCTATTTGCTTGGTTTTAATCATGGTACCTATAGTCCAAGGCACCACAATAAGTGGTTTTCACCATTGGATGAATTGATTTCTCTTTAATTTTTTAGTTTTCATTTTTTTTCTCTTTTCTCTTTTTTTGTTTTTTGATTTTTTTAGGAACATGATGGGTTGAGAAGGATAAGGGTATGGATAAGTTGATTTGAAAGATGGTGGATGCATGATAGGGAGATGAAGGGAGGACTCAATAATCTAGTTACATGGATGGTATCACTTGAATATGTGCTCCATTAGATCATGGACAATTGTATGTATTCTCATAGACATTGGTAGAATGATCATAAGGGGGGTGAAATGGATGGTAAGATGAAGAGGGATATGTATTTATGAAAAGAATTGGATAAGAGGGATAGAATGATGGAAGATGTATGTTAGATAATGGATGGGTTGATGGAAGAATTGTAGATAAGTGGATGGAAATGTTGGAAAGATCAACATTCGCACATACCTTGAAGGATGGTGGAGTTGTGGAAGAGAAGTGGCTTTTGCATTTTTGAGGTTTAGATGGAGGAGTGGGTGTAGATCTTGGAATATAAGGACTCAAAATGGATGGAGGTGATAATGGATTATTAGATGGGGTGGAGGACAAAGGAATTGAATGAAGCTTTTGGATAAGCAATTTTGGATGCCAATTTTTTTTTCTTTGGGATGCATTGATTCTATGAGTATTTTTGTGATCCACATGGTTTTGACTTTGATTTTTTGCTTCATGAGACTAGGGTATCCATATCGCACATGCTAATCACCCAACCCTACTCCTAGAACTTCAATTAAAAAAATTCACCCTGTCTACATCTGTTCCACCGAGATTGATGTTTCTTCACTGGTGGAATGGAAAGAAACTCATTTTTTTAGCCTCAAACCAACCCTAAGCTAGGGTTACAAGTATTTTTTAGAAAAAAATTCTCTAACTTGCTTAAACCTTGATGAAATCAGATGAAACAAAATTCAATAGGGAATAAAATCAATACATCATGAACTCCAATAGGTAATTATGCATTCTTAGATCATACAGACCAGTACAATTCTGAGAAACAATAAAGAAAAGCTTTAAAACATAGAAAACCAAAGTATTCTTCTTGATCAACAACAAAAAAATTCACTAGAACCTTTCCTCATCCTTCACAAGGCTTATTTAAGCATTTACAAACAAAAACCAACCATTTTCCAACTACCTTTTGAATTCCAACAGTTCAACTTCCCAAAAATGCAAAAATACAAAGTTGCTTTGACAAATTTTTGCAACTTTTTGTAACTTTTACAAATTTCACTAAATTGACTCCAAAATGACCCAACCAACACACAAAGACATAAAACATGGTCTTAAAGACCTTATTACAAAAAAAAAAGAATTAACCAATATCAAATACTAACACTTGACCCCTGTTTACATGAAGGCCTAGGTGCCCTGCACCATACTCCCCGGGCAAAATGAACTCAAGTCCCATTGAGGATAGTGCTACAATAGTAGATTCAGGCTTGATCAAATCATTCTTTGACCCCCAAGTGACATCCTAATTTGGTAAACCATTCTAATGAAATAAATACTGGAAATAAGCATTATCTCTTATCTTTTTGAACTATTTGGTACCTAGGACATGCTCCAACTTCAGAGGCCTACTTGATGGATTATCTTTGGCCTGTTCTTCACTTGAGAATGCTATTGAATCTACATCATTACTGGCTACCATATCTCCTCCATCCTTGTAATGAACTTCCATGTTCCTCACTTTAGGTGTATGCTTGGACTTTCCCACATTCCCTTGTAGTTTATCCTTGACCTATTCACCTTTGCTACTCATCTCTTCCATTTGTTGTGGTGCCCCTATAATTGCTACTTGATCATGCATATTAACCTCTATCATGAAAGGAATGAAATTTCCAATATCCCCTTTTGAAAATAATGAGTGGAATAATTCTCCTACCATCATGGAAACATACTTCTTGAGCTAATCTTGGATCTCCACAATCAAGTCATTCTTCATTTTTGTTGTCATAATATTTCCAGGTTTAGGAGTTCCTACAAGGTCCATGTACTTCTCTTCTTCTACCTTTATGAACTCCTTTCTACCTACCATCATCACATTAGATCCCATGTTTTTTCCCTTATCCTCCTCTTTTAATGGTGTCAAGGTATAGGATACCCAATCTTTTTCTATCTCATAAGTATTCCTTCTTCCATCATACATAACGTGCCTATCAAATTGTCAAGGCCTCCCTAGCAGAAAATGGCACATATTCATGGGTATTATGTCACATAAAATTTTGTCCTTATACCCACCTATGTTAAATTCCACCCAACTTTATTCATTCACCAAAACATATGGACCCTCATTTTAAAACCAAGAGAATTTGTAAGGGGTACTATGTGGTATTCTTGGCAACTTAAGCTTTTCAACCATCTCAACTAAAACCATATTATATGTACTACCTGAACCAATTACAACTTTGCAAACCTTACCCAAGCACTTACAAGTTGTCTTGAAGTGATTCTTCCTAAGCTGTGGTGACTCCTCTCTTGGTACTTTGATGAGGGCTCTCCTTACCATGAATAATTCACCAACTTCTGGAAACATGTTGTGATGTTGAGCTCACACTCTCACAATCATCTCCTTGAACAATCTGATTTCTCCTTTCTCCACTAGCTGAAGTAGTGGCCTAATTTTGATTGCATTTCCATGCTTGATGTCCAAACTTTTTGCATTGGTAACACCTTCCTGTGAACCCACTAGATCCTCTTCCTTGACCTCCAAATCTACCTCTAAAGCCTGATCTACCTCCTCTAAACCCACCTCTTGCATTTGTAACTTTTTCTTGGGCTTTTCTTGTATCTTCTTTGCTCTCATATGAATACCTTGGATTATAAAATGACCCTCTTCCTCTGGAATTGATGCCTCTACCCCTGTTTTGTTTGTCTTGCCTTCTCTTTAGCTTCTCTTCATCCCTAATTGCCAATTGATAACATTCCTCTACTATCCTTGGGTTTATCAAACTCAACTCATCTTGAAGGTTAAACCTTAACCCACTGAGATATCTAGCCACCTTCTCCACATCTTCTTCCATGTGACCTCTTATACTTAGCTTATAAAACTCTTTAGTATAGGCTTTGACATCCATATCTCTTTATTTCAAATTTTGAAGTTTCTTGTACAATTGAATTGCATAATCAGCCAGTAAGAACTTACCCTTAATCTTGGCCACCATTCTATCCCAAGAGACAATTTTTGACTTACCTTTCTTCCTCCTTTCAATTTTCTCATAATCCCACCAAAGTAGGGCATGACCCTTCAGTTTTGTTTTTGCCATCTTTACCCTTTTTTCCTCTAGTATGTCTTCACATTCAAAATAATTATCAATTATTGCAATCCAATCCAAAATATCTTCATCATTAAAGTTCCCTCCATACATAGGTACATACATATTTACCTTGAATTTATCTTCCTTGACTACCTTTAGTAGCTTGGCCATCTTCTACTCATTAGGATCCAATTCATCTTCTTCTTCTTTTTCATTCTCCTCTTCCCCTTCTTTAGGGTCACTCACATCACCCATGACCATACCTCTCCTCTGAATGGTTAAAGTCTTTCTACCACCATATCTTGTAGTTCCTTCAATCTCCTAATCTCTTTTGCAGTCTTCTCTTTCATCTCATTCATTTCCCTAGCCATAGTGTTCCCTTTTGGAGGCATCTTGTTCTCTTTTGTTTCACACTTTCCCTTTTTATAGACCAACCTATGATTTGATACCAATTTGATGTAGATTATGGTGGATGATCACAAACTAACTCAAAACTAACTTAAAAAATCAAACTTTTCAAACTTAGAACCCTAACTTGGTGGGTTTCCTTTAAAACTCTTCAATTCCCCATGTAGAACTTCAAATAGGGGTTTTTGCACATAATTTCCTGACCAGATCTAAAACCAAAAATATGAACACTATTCCTAATACCCTTTATGCCATTTGAAAACATATCAATTTTGTAGATAGGGTTACTTTGGAACAAAACCTTCAAAATTTGACTGATACCATTCTAATTAGGCCTAATTAGGCTTATTCAACTAGGTCACAACAAGGGTTTCAATGTCCAATATTAAATTCTTCAAACCAACACCTCAAATAGGTCTTATATGGTTTGATTCAATATTTCCCATCACTTTAAACAAATTCCAAAAATATTTTCAATGAACCCTAAGTCCTATGTAGTTCTAGTGCCTAATTTATGAAGAAATCAAACTAGGGCATCCATCTTGTGCATGCTAATCACCCAACCCTACTTCTGCAACTTCAAGAAAACAAAATACACCCTTCCTACATCCATTCCACCAAGTTTGAAGTTTCTTCACCAGTGGAATGGAAAGAAACTCATTTTTTTAGCCTCAAACCAACACTAAGCTAGGGTTACAGGCAGTTTTTCAAAAAAATGCTTTAACTCACTCAAACCTTGATGAAAGCAGATGAAAAAAATGCATCAAGGAATAGAATCAATACATCATGAACTCCAATAGGTAATTTTTCATTCTTGGGTCGTATGTACCGGTACAAGTCTAATAAACAACAAAGAAAAGATTTAAAATGTAGAAAACCAGAGTATTCTTATTGCTCAACACCAAAAATTTTCACTAGAGTCTTGCCTCATCCTTCACAAGGCTTATTTAAGAATTTAAAACAAAAACCAACCATTTTAAAACTACCTTTTTAATTCCAATGGTTCAACTTCCCAAAAATCCAAAAATGCAAAGTTGCTTTGACAACTTTTACAAATTTCACCAAATTGACTCCAAAATGACCCAACTGACACACAAAGACATAAAACATGGTCTTAAAGACCTTATTACAAAAAAAAATGACATAACCAACATCAAATACTAACACTTGACCCTTGTTTACATGAAGGCCTAGGTGCCCTGCACCATTAGGATTTAGCTTTTTGGTTTTGGATCATAATTTTCTTTGTGTTTTCATGTCTTTTCGATGGGACATGTTGATCCTTGGATTTTTGTGGATTTTTGGCTCTACGCATTTAATTTTTTGCATCCAAATTTCTTCCAGGAGAAATTGGATTGGTGGATGGATATGAATTATGTGGATTTATTATGGATGGTTTGGTGTAGGTATGTTGGAAAAAGTTCAAGGGTGTGTGCCTTTGTAGATCTTGATTAGGGATATGAGGTGATGGATAGAGAGGATAATGTAATTTTGGAATAAGAGTGATAGGTGGTAGAATGTAAGGACCCAAGATGGATGGAGAGGATGAAGGGCTTTATTTTGGGACATAGGGACCCAAAATGGATGGAAGGGATGAAGGACTAGGATTTGGAATATAACGGCCCAAGATAGATTTTTAGGATCCAAGAATACGGACATTTGGATTTAAGTGGAGGGATTTTGGATTTAGGATGGGGGGAAGGAGCGCCAATATCTAGAAACTTGTAGCCAAGGCCATGATAATTAGGATTTTCTTGGATATGGATGGGTTCTAATATTCCTTGCTCATATAGGCCTAACCCTTTGCCTTGATAATGCATTTTTTCACAAATCCTTTTTCCAATGGGAAAATTGTTGTTTTAAAAATAAGGTGCAAGTCCATTTTGAGGAGGTTATGGTTTGGAAGGAATGATAGGTTCTTGGAGTAGATTAGCTTGGATGAAAGTGGAGGAACCCAATTTATAAGTAGGGTGTTCATGGGTATCTTGGATATGGGTGATGGGATCTTGTGGAGGATTAGGACATGACATGAAGATGAAGGGGTGCTTTGATCTTGACTTAAGGTAGGATCATGGGATGGGGTGGATGGTATAGTTTTCTCTTGGTTATGAGATGGAATGAGATCATGACATGGAGATGAAGGGATTCTTTGATGTTGACTTAGAGGAAGGGGATCGCTGCATGGAATAGAAGTTAGACTTTGATCTTGATTTAGAGAGGTATCATGAGATGGAAGGGGATCACGTGATGGAGTGGATGGGACATCTTGATCTTGATTGGGAGGGGTATCATTAGATGGGGTAATGGATGGAATTATTTGTTCTTGTGATGGACTAGGGTCATGACATTGAGGTGGTATGATAGGATCATGATATTATGTGGATATGCTAAGATCATCAAATGGGTTGGATATGGTAAGATTATGAGATGGTATGGAAGGGATATTTTCTCTTGATATAAAAGGGGATCATGTGGGGGTATGGAAGGGATGGATTGATCTTGATATGAAAGGGGATCATTTTGGATTTCTTGATCAATGGTAGGATCTTGATAAAAGTTAGGTTTGTCTTGGATGCCATGATCATTTAGAAGGATTTCTTTGATGGACTTAATGATAGGATTATGAGATGGAATGGGATCACAAGAAGGAGTACTTTTATCTTGACATAAATGGGGATCTATTATTCCATGCTTTGGATCAATGAGTTCAAATTGTGTGAGTAAAATATGCATAAATGAATAAAAAAAACAATCAATAAGACATTGTATCAATAGATTTAAACAAAAATTAATCTGATTAAAGTAGAAATCCATTGAAAGTGTCTAATTGCTCTCTAACTCCAAAGATTTATTAAATCAAAAGGGCTCTCAAATTTTGTAAGCACTGTGACTATTAAAATGAAAATCTAGAGAATGAGATGATATAAGATGCAAGAATGCAATCCTATATGATAATTGCTAAATGATATAATGTAATCCTATAGATGAAAATGACATAAAATTGATAAAATAAACTAAGATGCAACTATATGAAGAGCCACGATTATAAAACTAAGATGATTCTAATATGATTCTACAATGATGATTTCTATTTTACTAATATGATAATTTCTCAAATGCTTCTAATGCTATTTCTGCAGAGTAAGATTGCACAAAGTTGGGATCCATTTCTTGTGGAAAGAGGCTATATTTATAGATTCATGGTAGCATATTTGTGATGTGGTAGCAAAGTAGAGGTCTGGATTTGATTTGAAGGATTGAATGGTGAAATATGAAGAAGCTTGAGAAGATTATGGAGATTGTTCCTCCCCACAAAAATATTTAGCTAGAGAATAGGAAGAATCAATGGAAGAAGATGAAGAAGTTTGCCTATAATTTGTCTCCAATTTGTCTCCAAATTTGTCCGTGAAGGCCAAGTTGAATTAATTAGATATCAAATATATAATTTGGTAGGTGCATATGATGAGTGAAAAGAGGAAATAGTTGTAGAAACATGCCTTAATTGAATATTTAGGTTATTCAAATTAGCAAGAAATTGGAAATATTCAATTTAGAGGAAATTGGAATATTTGGAAGAAATAACAATTACTAAATAAAACAAATATTTGAAATTGTTTATTTAATATAAGAGGGATAATGATAATTAAATAAGAGTATATGTTTTAGTTTATTTAATTAAGAGGGAATGAATAGAAGAATGTAAATAGAATAGAAGAATTAAAGAAATGAACTATATAAATAAATAAATTTATTTATTTAATAGTAGATGAATTAAAGGTTAATTAATCAAATAAATGTATTTAATTAATCATATTTATCTAGACCATTTTTAGGTGTATACATTTTTCTCCTCTTTGAAGTGATGTGTTCACACATTTCTTCAATGAAAATTTTTCTACTGCTGCTAGTATTGACAAAAAAAAATTAGTATGCCCCAGACGTTGATTTTCAAGTGATGATGGATATATGCCCCCTCAAGAGATAAATCGATGAATTTTTATTTTATTTTTATTTTTCAATAATTTTTCAAATTGTTATGATTTGTCGATGATATAATAAATATTTTATGATGCAATGATTTATCTCCTGACAATAATGTGAAAAATGCTCCTATAATGATATTTGAATTAAGCCCCTTGGAAAATAAATTAAATAAATACCACCAAAATACCTCTTAATCACTTTTTTAATAGCTAAAAAAATGAATTTAGAATTCATTTGTGCATATTGAGTTTTGAAAATTTGGAGTGAGTTATTTTGAGCAAAATGTCCATTCCTTACCACAGTCATCGTTTTGAGCGCGTGCAATGACACAACCGCCCAACCGCCTATGGACCTCTGGTATGTACCCTAGAACCTCCTCGTGATTTGTGGGTTTTTTTTTCATGCATTTTTTCAGTTTGAATCAATTTTCTTTCTTTTAGCACATACATAGGCTGATGTAGCACTTGCACCTTCTATTTTAGTGCATTTACTGAAATAGCACATAGAGTAGGTTTTTTAGTGCATAGATAGGATAAATTAGAGCATCCAAGTTTTAGCACATTGGATAGATAGTTTAGCGCATGCGTAGGCTAGATTAGCGCATAAATTGATTCAGCACATAGACTATGTAGATTAGCACATCTAATGATTTAGTGCATTGGTTTGTTAAAATGGTGTATAGACCCCCTAAAATGGTGCATATGTTGATTTAGCATAATGACCACCTGTTTTAGCGCATTGATAAGTTTTAATAGCACATTGACTTTTCTGGCACATTGAAACTCTGTTTTAGCGCATTTAAGTCAGAATGATGAAATTTGTCAATTAACTCCTTGATTTTGATGAATTTTGTTTTATCAGCCATTTAGTTGATGTTGATTGATGATCTTGATAATGTAGATGATGATTAACCTCATGATAGGTGAGGTTTGATGATTTATTGATGATAATTAACCTCATGCTAGGCAAGGAATAATTATAGGTTGATTGATAAACCTCATGATAAGCAAGGTTTCTTTGATTAATTGACCTCATGATAGTCGAGGTACAATCTTAGATTGATGATTGATCTCATGATAAGTGAGGTTCAATGATAGTTTCTCATGAGATTTGATCAAAGTCTCACAAGAGTTGATTAGATTTGATAGGTTGATTGATGTTTGATCAATTAACAAAGATTACTAACTTTCAATATTTTGTGATGATAGGAGTCATTGACAAACTTACAGATCTGAGAGTGGTTTCATAGGACATTTGATTTGATATCGCATCTAGTGCAGGCTGAGAGCAATTATCACCTGATGTGCTTTGTCTTCTCTTCTATCTATGCCCCAGATTAGGATTAATCCAGGTCTCTTGATAACCCTAGCAGAGAGATGGAATAGTGAGCACAATAATTTCCACCTTCCTACCTGCAAGATGATAGTGACACCTGAGGATGTATGGAAAATTTTGAGGATACCTATTGTTGGGGAGCTGGTAGTCTATGATTCTTCAGAGTAGAATAGGATCAATGCTCTACACCATGTTTTTTAGGATGATACTATTAGTGGATATGAGATTCCATGGTGAGAGATGTTTGATGCTTATGCTACCTTGCCATCAATTCTTGTTGGTTTCATTGGAGGTTTCCTTTGTCCTAATCGTAGGTCAAAGGGAATTTCTATTAGGTGGGGCCATATTTTGGAGAGCATGATCATCCATGGTACCGGATATGCATGGGGTATGTGCATGCTCGCTCATCTATACCATGATTTACATTAGGTAGTTTACCTCTGAGGGGCCAGTTTTTCTTCAAGAGTTACATTGCTTCAAGTGTGGGCATGGGAGAATATAGTTGTTACTTATCTAGTGATGGTCAAACAATGACCCACCATGAGGTTGTATGTTCACATATATGCAAGTTGACTTGCTCAACCTAGACTGGGAAAATTGGAGCATTGGAGGAGAGTTCTTGATGATGTAGAGACCATTACATCGTGGCCTTATTTGGATTGTGAGCACTGGGATGATGATGATACAAATATGCCATACTTTTTCAAGTCCATGTACTTGATTGGTAGGACACGTTTCATGATCAAGATATTTTTGTTGAGGAGGGTGCTCAAACAGTATGGAATCATATAGGGCATGCCATAGGATGTTGCACATTATGTCCAACATCAGATAGATTCCACTGAGTGGGAAGGCAACCTATCATATGATAGTGTAGTGCAGGAGTACCAGGGTCTGTAGCCTTTGATTTTGGAGATACATCCTGAGATCATCGAGGCACCAGTTATAGTAGATTATGCACAATTTCTCACCTTACATCCTTTTCCATGGACCATTGTTCTTGATGAGCTAGTGCCACTACTAGGTGAGGAGGAGATTGTATTTGCACATGGTCTCTGATGGAGGAGAGATCAGGGAGGTGAGGAGGAGGAGGATGTGGAGAGCAGTGACGATGAGGAGAGAAGTGGTGATGAGGAGGGAGATGAAGATGGTGGAGATGGGGGTGGAGGTGGTGGAGATGGTGAATGAGGTGGTGGAGGAGGTGGTCCAGCTATTGATGTTAGATACTTCATGGTGCCTCATAAGAGGTGACCACTAGTAGCTCCTAAAGAGCAGTGTGTGCACATTGGAGTACCTTCCTAGTAGCAGCAAACCTAGATTATGAGCTTACAGGTTCAGGTGCAAACACTACAGGGTCAGCTAATATAGGCCCAAGGGTTATTAGTGTAGTCACAGACACAAATGCAGTCACAAGAACAGTCTCATGTAGAGGCTCTCTCATAGGTATAGGCACAATTGGTAGCTACACAAGCGCAGATAATCTCCTTGACAGCCGAGAGAGATGCAGCTAGACAGGTTGCAGAGCAGGCACATGGATTGGTTGATAGATTGCAAAGATTAGCAGATGGTACCTCTATGGCTAATTATATGAGAGGTTCTTCATGGGGGTAGAGAGGTTGATTATTATAGAGGTCAATACCATGATGTAGTTCCCTCAGAGTAGAGAGTCATTTATGCTCAGTCTCGATCAAGCAAGAGTCAATCTAGGACTATGAGTAGGGGTGTGACACAGCCTCTTCCAAGAGATCCAAGAGATCTTGGGACATCTAGTGGGGGAGGCATTGGTCCAAAGATGCCAACACCATCTAGGGCCAGCAACACATAGCCTTATGATTGGATTCCCTGATGTATGATGTACACTCCAATTTTTGATTCACGACCATTTTTGACATTGTATCTCTTGAAATTTCAAACATCATTGTATACTTGACATTATGATTTTTGAAATTTATATGATATGCGGTGGATTGATTGATCTATATGTGTTCTATATGATTCTATGATAGATGCATTTAATTTCCTATTCTACATACCATGTGATGATTTATAGATAATGTTAAGGATGCAATTTTGTGATCATGATGACATGCTATGGTTTTATGGTGTTTTATTTATGATGTTAAATGTGATTATGCTTATAATGATGATGTAAGGATGCATGCTGCTTGTAGTATTTATATGGATCGATAGTTGTATGATAATGTATATACCCAAATGATATGATAATGCAACTATATGTATGATTTTGGATATGTTGTTTCTATGATATATGACTTAATGTTGTTTGGATATGTATGATTTTGATATTTTCTTATGCAATTTAATGATGTGATGCACAAATGAAAAATATGGTATGATAAATGCAAATATATGATCAAATGTATGAATGAATAAATGATATAATAATGGTTTCCAATTTATGCAATGGAAATTATTATGCAACTACATGACAATGATGATGTTTTTGTTAATGTCAAGTATACTCAATCCATCAATGATAAAAGATAACATCATTTTTGAATTCTTCACCAACCTTTGGAACAAAATACTCTGTAGATGCAAAACTAACATAAATGCAATCTAATTTTACCATGAAAATCTACCTATGCCAAATTTTTCACCTTAATATTCCATTTATTGTGCTTGTTATCATCATTGAGCCTTTAAAATGTTGAAAGTGAGTACAAGCATCAATGGTATATTTTAGACCAATGATGACCTGAGTACTACTTTCATGATTTTTGATATTGCAAGTGAACACAAGCATCTAGGTATAATTAAACTGAGATGTCCTAAGAATTTTTTGCATAAGAAGACAAGAATCAATCATTTTCCTATGTGAATTTGGAATGTCATCAATGATACTTTGTAGAGCACGTCTCATGAAAATTCACACAATAATAATGATCAATTCACATACTGTAGATAAAGAAAAAACCATTCTCCTTCCTAGCTTCTCTAGTTCAATACATCATCAAGTTGCTCCAAATAAATGATAACAAAAATAAAATTAAAACATTTGAACATTCAAGCTAAAGTGATAAAATCATGATTCAAAAGAATATTATCCATCTATAGTTGTTTTGATTGATTTGATTTCAGCTGTTTTGATGTGGATGGTTGATTTTATGAAATGTTTTGATGTTTGATGTATGTCCAATGTTGAGTTTCCCTATGATCATTGTGTTTGCTTCATTGTCATACTGTTGTTGTCTATTTGTTTAAGCTCAAAGTTTATTTCCCTCAGTGAGATCAGGATTTTTCCCCCAACCTAGGGTGAGACAATAACCACTTTACCAGGATGTGTACATGATGTTTCCCTTCAATGATAGGTGGAAATGATGGAAAAATTGAATGATCAAAACATGCATCTAATAGATGGAAAAGCTAGTTTCAATCACAAGTAGTGCATGTTTCCAGGTTTTCACTATGTTTTTATTGCACTTTTTCAGATTTATGATTTTTCTGTATTTTTCTCTTTTATGATTTTTTTATATTTTTCTTTTCTAATTTTTTTTGTATTTTTTTGTCACCAAGATGCCTATTTTCTAGGTTTTCAACAAGGAGACCATTTTCCCATGCACTATACAATTTAGGTATAAAATTTCCTGAGATAGATATTGTTGATAGGTTCATCGAAAAAATCCCCTTCAGGTGTAGACAACTGACAGGCTCCAGATCAATAGATTGATATGACAACAAAGGGACCTAGCCAGTTAGGTTCAAATTTCCCTTTCTTTTCTCTATCTTTTTTATTCTGAGGGTTTTCCTTTAAGACCAAGTCACCAACCTAAGATTTTCTAGGTTTTACTCTATGATTGTAGCTTATGGACATCCTCTATTGATATGCCTTCAAATGGTTCACAACTTGTTGATGATGTTCATCCAACAGTTTCAGCTCTTGAAGTCTAGACACTCTATAATCCTCATCTAAAATAATTCCCTTCAGTGACACACGAAGTGATGGTATCTCAACCTCAATAGGTAGTATGGACTTTGATCCATATACAAGAAAATGGTGTAGCTCCTATAGGTGTTATGATGCTAGTTCAATATGCCCAAAGAGCAGGGTTTAATTGAATGTGCTAATCACGTCCAACATCATTAACAATCTTCTTCAAGATTTTCAGAATAGTTTTGTTTGAGGCCTCAGCTTGTCCATTTCCTTGAGGATAGTATGGGGTTGAAAAACGATGTTGGATATGAAACCTATCACATAGTTCTTGAACATCCTGATTCTTAAAAGGTCTACCATTGCCTGTGACAATGGATTGAGGAATGTCATACCTACACATGAGGTAATTTAATATGAAAGAAGAAATTTTTTTTCCAGTGATTGTTGTCAAGGGAACAACTTCTATCCACTTTGTAAAGTACTCTATGGTTGTGATTATAAATTTGTGTCCATTGGAAAAGACAGATTAATCATTCCTACCAAGTCCAGTCCCCACTGACAAAAAGGCCATGTTGAAGTGAACGGTTGCAATTCCTGTGCTAGTGCATGGATTAGGTTACCATGTATTTGAAATTTTTGGCACTTCTTAACAAACTAAAAAGACTCCTTCTCCATGTTTGGCCAGTAATACCCCAATCAAAGGAGTTTCTTTTCTAGGGTTAGTTTGCTTGAATGAGTTCCACAAATACCTTCATGAACCTCATATAAAGTTTTCTCAGACTTGTTATGTTCTAGACACCGAATAAGAGTACCATCTAGACCTTGATAGTAAAGTATGTTAGCAATTAAAGTATGTCGTGCGGTTTGGCAGATGAAGTTGCGTTTCTAGTTTCTAGAAAGATCGAGAGGAAGCATATTGTCTTTTAGGTAAGCATGGGCCTTTCCATAAATTAAGGATTCAATGTCAACTAAATTGCATATGGTTTTAGATTCAGTATTATCATAAGCAGGGTTAGACACTTGTTCCACCATAAAATCATAATGACCTCGCTTTTTTGGAATTTGTAAGAGAGAAGCAATTGTCTCCATGGCATTAGTAGCCTTGTTTTCTACCCTTGGAATCTGTTCAAACTTGATATCCAAAAAGTACTTTTTGAAATCATTCACCATTTTCTTATACGGCATCAAATTTTCCTCTTTGGTTTGATATTCATCATTTACTAGATTAATGACTAGTTGTGAATCCCCATATACTTGTAGCTCTATGATCTTCCATTCAATTGCCACTTTGATGCCAAAGATTAATGCCACATATTCAGCTACATTATTTGTACATGGAAACATGAGTCTATAGGACTTTGGGATGGTATGTCCTAGAGGTGTAACAAAAAGAATTCCCGCACCTGAACCATGTTGTGTGTAGGACCCATCAAAATAAAGCCTCCATTGTTGTGTTGTCATAGTAAGAATGTCTACATCAGGAAACTCAATATTCATTGGATGATCATCTGGTAATGGAGCTTCAGCTAATTGATTGGATATCACTTGACCCTTGATGGCTCTTCGATCCACATATTGGATATCAAATTTAGTCAATATCATGACCCACTTGGGTAGTCTTCCTATTAGAGTAGCCTTGCTAAGTAAATATTGTTGAGTAGAAAACACCACTACCAAACAAGCTTTCTCGATGAAGGTGTAATTTATCACATAACCATTCAAAGTCCTGCTGATATAATAGATAGCTTGTTCCTTTCCCACAGGATCTTCTTGTGTTAATAGAGCACCCAAAGAAATCGCGATTGTTGCAATGTATAGTAATAATGGTCTCTCTTCTATAGGTAGCATCAATATGGGGGGGTGACATCAGATATTTCTTTATTTGATTGAAAGTTGTTTCACATCCTTGATCCCATTTGAAAGAGACATTCTTATGCAGCAAATGATTGAAAGGATGGATTTTTTCTGCTAATTCGGAGATAAATCTCCTGATTGATTGTAGCATTCCCTATAGAGATTGTAGTTGACTAATATTCTTTGGTGGTGGTATTTCCATTATGGCCTTAACCTTGGTGGGATCCACTTTGATACCCTTCTATGAAACTATGTACCCTATAAGCTTTGCCGATGTAACATCGAACACACATTTCTTAGGATTTAATCTAACATTGAACTTCTCTAATCTGGTAAAGATTTTATCCAGAATCTCTAGATGTCCTTCTTTGGTATATGACTTTGCTAATATATCATCCATGTAATCTTCCATAAAGGTATGCATCATGTCATGGAAAATGGTGGTCATTGCTCGCTGATATGTAGCTCCTGCATTTTTCAAACGAAAGGGCATGAAGTTCCAGTAGAATGTTCCCCATGGACATGTGAATGTTGTTTTCTCCTGATCCTCTAGTGTTATTTTGATTTGGTTGTAACCTAAGAATCCATCCATTAGTGATAACATGGCATATCCTGCTATTAAGTCTACAATAATATCAATGTTTAGAATAGGAAAATCATCCTTTAGACATACCTTGTTGAGATCTCTAAAGTCAGTACATATTCTGATACTATTATCTAGTTTAGAAACTGGTATAATATTAGAAATACACTCAACGTAATCAATAGATCTAATGAATCTGACATCTAACAACTTCTTTAGTTTTGCTTTTACCAACAAGGCGATATGCGGATGCATTTTCCTTAGTTTTTGCTTCACATATTTTATTCCAGATGGTAGAGATAAATGATTCATTAGAAGATCTAGGTCTAAACCTGACATATCAAAGTAATACCAAGCAAAGTTAATGTGTCTATCTTCAAAGAACTTGGTGAATTTAGCCTTTTCTTGTTCAGTCATTGATGCTTCCAGATGTAGAGTTTTTGCTTTTTCTGTTGTGCCAATATTGACAGACTATGTAGGTTCCACCAATACTGATGATCTTTCATGATATTATTCTGGAAGAGTGTCAAATCTCCCATATTTCAGTGCCTCAGAGAGGTTTTCACCATCATATGTGTTCTTTATTTTTACTTTTTTGAGATCTAATGCTGCCATTAGATGGTTTTCACCATTAGATCTATTATTCATGTTTTCAATTTTTCAACTAGAAGATTTGACACCCTCCTAACCCAAAATGTCGTTATGAGATTTATGATTAGAACTTGTGTTAGGTTTGTCACAACAAAGGAAATTAATTATAGCATCATCATTCACAAATATAGGAATATTGATAGGTTCAGTTGGTTCCTAGTTGATAAGTTTAGGATGCATTAAGGGTAAACGGTAATTAGATTGGCTAAGGTCAATGGCAGTAAGGGTTCTGAAAGAAATGTTATCAAATTTTTCAGTGGTGATGTCAAGGTCTATGATATTACTCTCCTCCAAGTCATCTATCTCACTCGATATATGTCCATCCTCACTTGAGTCATCGATATTATGTGATCCAAATACAAGGGGTCTAGTCCCTGAGCTTTGTACCTCCTCACGTGTGGTTGCATAGTATTTTATGACATCAATTTTTATTTCCTTGTATGATGTTTCAAATAAAGAATCCCACTCATACTCATTGGAGTCCGTTTCAAAACTATCCCACATTTGAAGGATTCTTTCAACAACTTTATGAGTGACTTCTTCTTTTGTTTCCTTTTTATAACCCAATCCCATTTTTTCCTTTGAATGAAGTATGAGAGCTTGAATGGGTTCTACAATGCCCTCCTTTCTTTTTCCAATAGGTCCTTGTCCTTCATACCCCATTTTCTCTAATATTGTTCTTCCTTTGCCATATTGGTTTGTCTTTATGCTGATAGTTGTCAATGTAGATGCTTCCTCATCTTTGTAGAGCCAATTGAGGATGGCCTTATCTTCATATTCATCTTCTAAAGTACCTTCCTTTACAAATCCATCATCGAAAACCATGGTAGGTTGTGATGATTGTTGTGTTAATGTTGACGGCTGCCCATATGATCTTGGAGATGGCAACAGTTGTGAAAGACATAAAGATTGCTCAATGGAATAATCTCCCATGCCTTTGTCTTTTAACTGGATCTTTCCTTTGAATTTCTATGATAGAGAATCTAGTTGATCTTCATTGTTTGATGGAGTAGAATCAACAATATTTTTATCTTTTGACTAGTCCTTTTTCTCAACCCATTTAGATACCACGTTTAGTTGCCTTTCACTGTTGGATGAACTAGAAGTGTCTTGAGCTATTTTAAGCATGCTACAATATTGGGGATTGTTTTAGTCAACTGAAATAGTGATTTCTTGACCATTGATAGGTAAATTTAAGCACTGATGATACGTTGAAGGTACTGCTTGCATTTCATGAATCCAAGGACATCCCAATAGTATATTACAAGTCATCTCTTTGTCTAACACTTGGAAAACTATATTCTTCACAATTGGTCCCACTTGAATAGGAAACACAATCAATCCCTTGGAGGACCTCTCTTCTTCATCATAGGTTTTTATTGTGTTTTTCCTTCTAGCACCAATAGCATTATCAAAATATCCTAGTGCATGGATTAGTTTCAAAGTGAAAATGTTTAAACCAGCTCCACCATCTATTAAGACACATTTTACTCGATATTTTTGGATTAAGACTTTGATGTGAAGTGTGGCATTGTGTGGATGAGTAAATGATATGTCATCTTGTTAAAAAAATGATAGGGAGTGAGGCATGGTTAAGTGTCCCACCATAGCCTAGAATTGACAAACTTCCAGATTATTGGGTATTGTGGTGGCCACAAGAGCTTGTTCCAAAACTTCCTTATGAGATGGTGAGATTTTAAGGGGTTCTAATATTGATATTTAGGCTAGTATTTTCTATAGTTGATTGACATTGTTACACTGATTGGATGGGGCAACAATGTTTTTAGATGGAACTCCTTTCAATATTACTTTGGATTTTCCCCTTGTCACATTGACAAGTTGGGAATCTTGTCTTTCCCTAATTTTTATGACATTAATTTGATTATTTGATGGGACCATGATTGGAATTAGATTTAATGGTATGATGTCATTTTTTCCAATATTATCAGTTTGATTATCAGTGGCACCATTATTCTTAACCATAGAAATACAATGAATAATGTTGTCATAAATGTAGTTTACATTTTTACCTTTACTGTTTGCAGAAGAAGATTCTCCCTTTTCATAATTTGGTAAAGGATTTTTAAATGCACCATTATCATTATTGTTTTGATGTCCTTCTATGGATATTGTCTTGTTATCAATCAAATCTTGTACTAGATGCTTCAACTACATACAATCACTAACTCATTTGACTGCAAAATCTAACAAAATATGTCTGACAAAATATGTATAATTTGATCTATCATCGGGTGCTTGTAAAATTTGATGTGTAATTTTCAATTTTTTTAAAGTTTATCCCTGATGTTCATTGAAATTTTGACTATCAGTTTTGTCGAAATTTCGACAAACATGAAAAATAGAAGAAAATCAAATTGTGGACGACATAAAGAAAAGTGAGTTCGTTGATTTATTGTGACAATGTTTTCTCTACTTGAGATAGTTTGTGGAGAACTAAGGACGATTTTCTTGGGAAAAATTCAAGAAGATATCGCCAGGTTAAGGGTAGTCATTGTCTTTTTGCAGAATTCGGTTGTGAAGTCAGATTTGTAGTTCCAGGTTTGAAAATCATATTTTAAAGCAACATCTCATCAGATTTCATTTTTAGAGGTTTAGGGTTTTGAGAATTTCATGTCCAGATTTTGTTGTGTGGAATCACCATAAGATCACAACCAAGGAACAAATTCTTGTGACTATAATTATGTGATCCATAACTCTATTGGTCATGTGGCACAGTTGTGCTATAACAAATACAGATGCATTCATGTGTGACCCAAGTTTAATGTGGCTATGTTGTGATAGAAATGGAGGCACTCATATAATGTAGTTAATTCAGGTTGTATAATGTAGGTGTCAATCATCATTGGGTGCATTCATTTGTCTCAAGTTTAATAGGTTATGATGCAATTATAGCATGATTGAAGAGTGATTACCTCTTGCTGCAATAAAGAGCCTATAACTCTGGTTGATATGCAGAGTGGTTGTGTTATATCAATTATGTAGTGCATTCAAGCACAACCCATGTTTAATGGGCTATTCTAGAGAGTGATCAAGATTTTCTAAACCTTATGAATGTTACTTAAAAGTGTATAGCTTAAACTACAAACCAAGTTTGTTACATACTTGAATGCAATCTTGGGTTACCGCAAACTATAATAATGTGATGCTAATAACCATTATGGAAAGTATTAAAGCAAGACCCATGCTATATAGGATACATTTCCCTGATCAGGTTTACATACCTTAATGATCAAACACAAGCTTCCCACACACTCTAGGATACAATCCAAGATCATACCACAACTTTTTCAAGACAACTAATTTTCTGACCCAAGATTTAAGGTTGTTTTTTAATACCAACGAAGCATTGGTAAGAGCATGATTAGGGTACAAACCCTAGGCCTCCATAGAAACATAAACAATAACTATAGTGGATTAGTGAGGTTGCAATACCAGAAAGATTGAGACATTGTAGGTAATAACAAAATCTTGCAATCTAAAGATTGTAGCCAATAACAAGCACACTATGTAGCTTAGTGACATTTGTAAATGCAATATATGGTAAGAAGAATGACAGTCACTTGAGATGTGACAATCAAAAAGAGGCTGAGCAGTGACAAGATAATAAACTCAAACTTGCATAGTAAAGTGGAGATTTTAACAGTGAGTTTCCTTACCCCCTTGCTGACCTTAAGGGTTTTTCAAATGCTTTTGGTAGTGTTAGACAAGGCAAATGCAATCAGGGAATGACTATCCAAATGAAATAACAGTGGTAATCATAGGTTCAATGTTTCTTCTTAGCCATTAATGTATAATGGAGGTAGTGGATTACATGTTTGAGCAGTGTTTTGAGACTCATAAAAGATGGGAGAATAGTGAATAATACCTTGTGGACTTTGAAGTAGTGTCAATAAGGTTGAAGGATCTTAAGAACTACAATACCATGAAACAATGAGTCCCCTATAGTAAGTAGGTAGTCTATAGGGCATAGTTTGATTTTATAGAAGGATGCTCATGAAAGAAATCTTCAAGTGATAGTGAGTGAATTGTTTGAGATTGCAGCTGAGGGTGCCATACCTAGTCTTAAAGGAAGTTAGCAAAGTAGTAAATGTGCAAGAAAATCAAATCGTACACAACAAACAATTCATAATGTTATCTTGCATAATTCCTTGAGTTTGAAGACAAAAATCTCATTGTATCTTTATGATGAAAGTGGTGACCTTAATGGTCAATCACTAGAAACCATGATTTTAAAACATGCTATTGTGCTTATGGAGGAAACATTTAAAGCAAGGTAGTGAGTGGTGGTTTGGAACAATGGTAGGTATGAAGGACTTGCTTTATATGCATACTATGCAGTCTAGCTTAAGACACCATTCTTAGAAGAGATTGAAGGTGGATTATGGAACTCAAGG
>VDFB02322083.1:23939990-23998035 GCA_007258455.2 Sequoia sempervirens | reverse complement strand
ATCTACCTATGGAATTTCCAATTCCAATATAAAGGGAAGCTCAAAGGACCTGGACCAACTAATGAGGATTTGAAAGACCTCCTACACTTTGGGCTCTACAAGACCCGAGAGGGTGATCCCTTAATGCGTTTACAACCTCTGCACCATCATCATAAACAACAGTTACAACAATAGATAATCTCATCTAATAGCTCAACATAATAGGATAATACCGAATAGAATTGGTTGTTTATCAATAATATCAACTATTTGGAGAATGAGATAACTACAACATTTCATAGTATAAGATAGTCATTTATTTTCAATTTGTAGCAAGATCTAGGTAAAGGAAAACAAATACTGAACCATATGAATAAGTACAACTTAGATCAGTGCCATATATCCATTGGAGGAGTCAAATTTATAAGCATCTAAGGGTTTATGACAGATTTAACACATAACATATAAGATCCTTGATAACATTGCTTTACAATCTCATCAATATGTATTCTAACCTAATACTACTTATCAAATCCTTATACAGAACATATCCACCTACAACTTCATTCAATCCATTTTAATTAATTCCTTTGAATTAAACTCTAAACAAGAATCACATACACCACATCAAAGGAGATGAACAAAACAACCCTTGATCATTTTATTCAAAATTCAGATATGCTTGTACAATGGAGAGACATGAGTTTCAATTAATCATATCAATTCAAATGCAAGTACTATCATAAAACAAAAAATCCCCATGAATTCAAAACCTACTATAGAATGACTCAAAACCTAAATTACATTTCCCCTAAAACCATCATACTTTACAATTTTCTCTCAAGAATCTCCCATCTAGACTCACTCAAAAATATCTAACTTGCTAACCTGTACTTCTGGCCTTCAAATCCTTCTTATAGAAAAAGAAGGATCAAACAAGCATCAGGCCAGAAAGCACACGTGTCACCATCTAATTGGACCACCTTGTGATATTCCAAAAAATTGTTACAATAGCAATCTCCCCAAAGAATCTTCTTGTTCATCATGCCCGTTGAGAATGGTTGATGCAACAACAAAAAAATGCAAGAATTCCATGCCTAGAGTGTCACAAAAAACAAAATTGGAATCTATTGTAACCCTATCATATTCTGAGTTACCCTATTTTTGAGGGTTTTGTAGTTGAAACATGATATAAAGGGGCTTTTACACTTTTTTGTGATTACTGTAGCTTGTGTAAGAGGCCCCATGGATATTGTTGTAATTGCATGATGTATGAATAGGGCGTAGGATGAGAAATAAAGAAGTTATAGCTGTTGTCCTCAATAGTTTTGTGAAGAAAAGCATGTGAAATGAGAGGTTCAAGCCTAGGTTTCAAAAAAACATGTATGGGAGATCCGATTTTATGAATTTTTATCCATGTGCAGACCTAATGGGTTGTTTCTGAACATTGAATATAAATGATACACACACACACACACACACACACATATATATGTATGTATGTATGTATGTATATTTTCAAATGTAAATGTAAATACAATTACTGGATGCTCTCCTAGAACAATAAATGCAACATATCATTAAAGATATCTATATCTATGTATATAAATGTGTATTTCTAAATGCAAGTGTAAATGCAAAGAGCATATGGTTTTGTAGTGTTATAGATACAACATAGCCATAAATTAATGTAATTGAAATTCTAAAGTCTTCAACACATATAATATGAAATCGATCAAACTATTAAACTACATGAGAAATAAATGAAAACAGTAAATGCATATGTATGTGTATTTGTAAATGGCAAAAATAAATAAGAATAATGAAAATTATAAAAGAATACAAGGAAAGGTCTCCTCCCTTCTTGGTAGTGATAACCTCCTCCACACACAACCCTTAAAAATTATGAATAGAGGAATATAATCTTTGAATAACTCAAAGTTGATTGTCTCCTACCTGATGCAATTAGTCATTTTATCCTTACAAACATTTATAGTGATTACTAGAGGCACATAGACCAATTCTTCATAATAGAATAATTTGATCATACTTTTCCAATGATGGCATTATGAGAAAAAACCTTAGGTTAAATGAATAATTCCTAGATAAGTTCTTTAAATCATGTCCAAGTGTATAAGAGAATACCACTACTATGTGTACCTGGATACCATGGAGAAAGGCTCTTTGGGCTCTTTCATAAATCATCCTACCTTAAAACATACCAAAAGTCTCCTAGCAATTAGACATAGGAAGATTTAAGATGACTTAAAAAAAATTATTGCCAAAGCATAAACTTATGATGACTTAACTAGGCCTAGTACACACTCCCTCCCTATTAACCAATTAGACATATGGAAATTAAATGTAAATTTGCTGCTATTTTTAGTCATGTAGGTGTCCAATAAACCACTTGGCGGTGTTTCCCTTCAAGTTTATTTACTTGAATGAAGAGAAAAAGTCCTTTGACTACAATTAGAGAATACATTTGAGGACTTGGTTATGTAACTGGTGGACCATAGTCACATTTAACACTTGTTACAAAGTTTGGGAGTTAAAACATTAAGTATATTTGATTTGTGATGGACACATTTGGATGGTAGTAACAATAACCTGTAATCTATCAAGACTTGATTACCTTATAACCTGTGAAATTCTAGCAATGAAATGATAGATTAATCATAATGTCACCTTGGGATCACATCACCATGAAAGAACTTCATCCAACATCCTTATGAGTGCAGGTACCACCAAATAGGTATTTTTCAGATCTATCTTCCTCGAGTGAGGGGAATTCAGGAAGAGAAGAGGAAAGTGAGACATGTAGTATGTCTAAAAGAGGGAGATCAACTAGAGGTCAAAAGATTAGAAGAAAATTTTGTAAACGCATAGAATTTTTTCTTGCTAAAGGGGGGTCATGTTCTTATGATGATGAGAGCATAAGCGACGTCAAGGTGCCCTTCAGGTACAAACATCTATAGAAACAATGGGTACCCAGGGAACTTCCTCCAATATGATTTTTGTGTCAACGAGAGGATATATCGCATAGCACCATCGTCATTACATGGTTTGGGCCTATTTTGCATGGACAGCATAAAGTTTTGTTAGGAAAAAGTTACTAAATTGATAGAGTATGTCAGACCCTGTTATAGTTACAAAGATTGGATGCAACTGGTTCAATATACATGAAGTATGTGTAGGTATGCACTATCAGCAAATTATATACAACTAAAAGATAAGGATCAAAATAAAGGAGTGGCTATGTACATTGATGGAAGGCCAAAAGCATCAAGGAATATTACAAAGTTTATAAACAGTACACGACCTGGGTCAACAAATAAGAAACCCAATTGCATATTTGAGGTGCACGAGGGAAACCATGTATTCATATGTGAGATAAAATCAATAGCTGTGGGGGAAGATTTTCTAATCAATTACAATTTGAATCGCTTAGTTACTGGTGTAGGAGCACCTGGCAAAATTCAAGCCTTATTTGGAGTTTTTGGTTGAAGTTTAATTTTTTGTTATTTGTGTTTTCTCATAAGGTCATGTAGACCATTAGTGGTGACCTAGGGATGGTTTTTATTAGTTGGAAGGAGGTTAACAAGAGTTAAGTAGTTTTAACTCTTCATTTTGGTTAATTTGTAAAAATTGCCAAAGTGCTTGAAAACACATGGGGTTTTACAACTTGCAATTTTAGGTCATCCAAAGGTTCAAAATATAAAGCTTAACCATTTGGGAGGCATATTTAAAGCTTGCTTCGACCTTTCAAGGGGTTGGAAGCTTGATTGTACGGATTGTATTTTCAAGAGTGGAAGAAAAATAGTGTTCTTGTTAATATTTTCTGGTTTTTCCTGTTCTTGTTCTTGGAATAGCAGATAAATGATTGGAAAAAGATTTTTGTTGGATTAAATAGTATGTAGTGGATATTTTTGAAGCACTTATCTGATTCATTAGTTAGTAATCCCATCGCTTTCATTTGTATTGTAAATTCTGTGCTGTTTCAATTATTTTTTTGACTGGTAACTTGTGTTTAAAATGGAGTTTTAGCCCGCACTCCCAATGTACCAAGAAGTATGGAGGAATTTGGAAGGTGGATAAACTCCATTAGTGTATATATCTTAGCAGTAGGAGTCTTTGAAATTTCTGGAAGCATGCTCAAGGCCTTACCCTATGCGAGACAGTGAGAACCCGACTAGGAAAGGCTAGAGGACAGCATGAATAATTTGCAGGGGAGTGAAGTTTTCTAAGAAATTATTTTTTGAGGATTTAGGGGAGTGTCTTGGCTCTACATGGTGACAAGGAATAGCCTTTAACAATCCATTTGAATGAAGAACTTTTCACCAGTTTTGAATCAGCCTGAGAAAGCTAAGGAAACCCTAGCTTCTTGACATTTTTGGTGTCTGGACAATATGGAGCCTGAGCAGTCTTGCAACCATAGGAATCTTGGAGGTGAGGGTAAGTGAAACACGTTTCCTAAGCAAAGAACTAGGTTACTTGGTGGATTTAGAAAGAAAAGGCATTTTTCCCTTGTTCAGTGACCTAATTGTGGCTCAAGGCTACTAGCCTTTCAAACCTAAGAAAAGCATTTTCTTGAAAGCGATGGAGAGCTTGAGAATGGAGGTTGATCAGGAGCCTTAGTCAGATGATTTTGAAGCCATGGAAGCTTTTCACACCCCTGCAACAAGAATTGGGATTATTTGGAGTTGAGCTAGTCTTTAAGAGTATTAAGGGCTAGGAATTGCATGAGAGGAAAAGCACCAAGAAATGCTTGGTTAAGGCATTGTGATTGATTTGAAACTTGATAGCAGGGTTGGTAGGGAGGACCAGGGGTTCCTAATAACTTTTAGGACCTACAGGTTGAGTGGTGGAGAGAAACACCAAGGGTTACCAATTGGAGACCTAGAGCATTGAGCCAGTGATTGACTCAATCTGACCTTGTCCCTATCAGATTTGTATCAGAGTAGTGAAAGATTTGGGAAAGTAGCTTATATGTTAGAATTTGAGTCTAGTGAAACCCCCGCCATGGTGACAAATGCAAAGTTAGCCAAGAGGGTTGAAGAGCAAGAAGAGGACAACAAGTCCTTAAAAGAGAGAATTGAGCAACTAGAGAAGGCATTGAACAATGCCAGGCTAGAAGGAACGGTGCCAAAGGAAGAAGAGGTTATAGAGGAGGATAAGGACCCTGAACCTGACCCTATTTTGGAGGAGGAGCCTTTCTTGAAGGCATTAAAAGCCCTGAGTGGAAAAGGGCTTGAGGGCATACCATTGTTTTGTGGGAAGATGGATCATGATTTGGTCATGGATTGGATAGATGGCATGGAGAATCACTTTGAATGTGATGGATTCACTAAAGCTTAGAAGGTGAAGGTTGCTAAGTCAAGATTGAGAGGATCAGCCTTGACATGGTGGAAGTTTATTCAGACTGAGAGGGAGAAAGAAGGCAAGCAGCCCATATCAACCTGGAAAGGAATGGTTGCTAAGGTAAAGGAAGCATATATGCCAGATGATTATGAGATCCAACTTCACAAGAAGAGGCAAAGTCTAAGGTAGAAAGACCAAGATTTCAACACCTATACTAAAGAGTTTCAAAAGCTTTGCTTGAGATCAAATGTGGCAGAGGATGAGAGCCTAAAAGTGGCTAGGTACCTTAATGGTTTGAAATGGAACATCCAAGAGGAGATGACTCTTTTGAGTCCTAAAACAGTCCACCAATGTTATCAGCTGGCTATAAAGATTGAAGAGAGGAACAAAAGAAAGCATGATCAGTTGTCTAAAGGCAGAGGAAAAGGCAGAGATCAAAGAGGACAGTGTGGAGGTTACCAAGGAAGAGGTAGTGATCAAAGAAGCCAAAGTGAATCTAAGCTCACTGAGCATGGAGGTGAAACATCTTCAAGAGGAGTATTTAACAGAGGAAGAGGACCTCAAGGAGGTTCAAACAGAGGAAGAGGAGCAGGCAGAAGTAACTCTTACTTTGCCACCATGAAATGTTACCATTGCAACCAACTAGGTCACCCTGCTTATAGGTGCCCTGAGAAAGCATCCTCTTCTAGTAATGAATAGAGAGTGGCTTATGCACAAGAGGACACCATGAGTCCTAAGGAAACTGAGATCAATCATATAGAATCTGAAATTGGAGAGAGTCTGATGTTTTACAGAGTGCTGATCAAACAACCAGTCAAGGAGGAACCTAGGCAAAGAAGAGCTCTTTTTAGAGTAAAGTGCAAAATACTTGGTAAAGTATGCAAGGTCATTGTAGATTCTGGTTCCATAGATAATATAATCTCAGAGGAGGTAGTAACTAAGCTAAAATTGTGAAAGGTACCTCATGCTAACCCCTACAAGGTCACATGGCTCAATAAAGGGCAGAGTGTTTTGGTGAATGAGCAAGTAATAGTGGAATTTTCAATTGGAGGCTATAAATACAAGCTAGTTTGTGATGTATTACCTATGGATGCATGCCATCTGCTACTGGGCAGACCATGGAAATATGATAGAAGTTCCATTTATGATGGGAAGGAGAACACCATGTCATTCAAGAAGGATGGAAGAACCTTCAAGTTGCAGTCATTGATAGAGGAAGATGAAGGGCAGTCAAAGGTTCCTAACATCATGTTGAGCAATGGCAAGGAGTAATGAAGGGTATGTGATCATGATGCAGTCCAAAGAGGAAGAAAAGGCTGAAAGGATAGTCTTACCAAAAGCAGTCCAAAGGTTGCTTGATAAGTACAAGAGTATAGTGAGTGATGGAACACCTGCAACTCTACTACCAAAGAGAGCAATTAGTCATCAAATTGACTTCATACCTGGAGCCTCATTGCCTAACAAAGCAGCATACAAACTCACACCAGATCAGAATCTTGAAGTGGCTAGACAAGTGAAGGAGTTGTTGGATCAAGGCTTGATTCAAAATAGTATTAGTCCATGTGCAGTCCCAGTGGTTTTGGCAACAAAAAAAGGTGGTAAATGGAGATTATGCACTGATTCTAGAGCAATTAATAGAATCACAATTAGGTATAGGTTTCCTATTCCTAGAATTGAAGACTTGATGGATTGTCTTGGAGGTGCAAAATTCTTTACCAAGTTGGATCTTAAGAGTGGGTATCATCAAATCATAATCAAGGAGGGTGATGAATGGAAGACAACTTTTAAGACAAATGATGGCTTGTATGAGTGGAAAGTGATGCCATTTGGCCTCTCAAATTCCCCTAGCACATTCATGAGACTAATGAATGAGGTGCTTAAGGATTTCATAGGGATCTTTGTAGTAGTATATCTTGATGACATACTGATTTTTAGTAAGACAGCAAAAGAACATTTGAAGCATGTGGAGATGGTACTTAAAAGGCTGCAAGAACAGTTGGCAATCAACCTTGAGAAATGTGAGTTCTTCAAACAAGAACTTGTGTATCTAGGCTTTGTAGTGTCCCAAGGAACGTTAAAGATGGATCCAAGCAAGGTGGAAGCCATCCTAAACTGGCCTACACCAACCACAGCAACAGAGGTAAGAAGTTTTCATGGTTTAGCTCAGTTCTATAGAAAATTCATAAGGAATTTCAGAGGCATATGTGCACCAGTCTTAGATACTATCAAGGGTGGTATGAAAAAAAATTTTAAGTGGACTTTAGAGGCTGATAAAGGGTTTGAAAAACTGAAACAAGAAGTAGCAACCCAACCAATTCTGTTGTTGCCTAGTTTTGACAAGTTATTCACAGTTGAGTGTGATGCAAGTGGAGTAGCAGTAGGAGGAGTCCTTAGTCAAGAGGGTAGGCCTGTAGCCTTTTTTAGTGAAAAACTCAATGAATCCAAGCAAAATTACTCTACCTATGATCTTGAGTTATATGCTTTAGTGTAGTCCCTTAAGAAGTGGAGGCATTATTAGTTACCCAAAGAGTTTGTGGTCTTCACTGATAACCAGGCACTCAATTACATTAACACCCAAGAGAAGCTGAGTAATAGGAATTTGAAATGGATGGAATACATCCAAGCTTTCACTTTTACCATCAAGCACAAGAAAGGGAAAATGAACAAGGTGGCAGATGCATTAAGCAGAATGTTGTTGACAGTCCAAGAGATACAGCTAAAAATCATTGGATTAGAGAGTTTCAAAGACCTCTATGGTGAGGATGAAGACTTCTCAGAAGCCTACAAGGTATGCTCTGATTTTGAGAATCATTTTCATAGTCAATATGCTGAGTATACACTGCAAAATGGACTGTTATTTAAGGGTAATATGTTGTGTGTTCCAAGAGGGTCAGTGAGGGAAAATCTGATTCAAGAAAAACATAATGGCAGTCTTAGTGGGAATTTTGGTATCAATAAGACTTTAGAACTAGTGCAAAGGTTTTATTATTGGCCTAAATTGGCAAGAGATGTCAGAAGATATGTGGAGAACTATGTAGTTTGCATGAAAGCCAAAGGGGGAGCTAGCAATGCTGGTTTGTATCAGCCCCTGCCTATTCCAAACAGACCATGGGAGTGTGTGAGCATGGATTTTGTGGTAGGTCTTCCTAAGACCAAAACTGGTTTTGACACTGTTTATGTAGTTGTTGACAGATTTAGCAAGATGAATCACTTTATCCCTTGCAAGACTACACATGATGCAAGTTACATAGCCCATCTCTTCTTCAGGGAAGTTGTAAGAATCCATGGATTGCCATTGAGCATTGTATTAGACAGGGATGTGAAATTCATGAGCCATTTTTGGAAGACTTTATGGAGAAGATTGGGTACCAATCTGTCATTTGGATCAGCATACCATCCTCAGACCAATGGTCAAACAGAGGTGGTTAACAGGGTGTTAGGTAATATTTTAAGATATTTAACCAAGGAGTATGGACAAACATGGGATATGGTAATTTCTCAAGCTGAGTATGCTTATTATGACAGTGTAAATAGAACTACAGGGAAAAGTCCATTTGAAGTGGTGTATGGGATGAACCCAAGAGGAATTTGTGAGCTCAGAGACCTTGGATCTCAGGAGAATAGGAGTGGACATGCAGGAGACTTCAGTCAGACCATGAAGGAGATTCATGAGCAAGTTAAGAAGACAATTACAACAGCACCACAAAAATTGAAGGGTAAAGTTGATGTGTCAAGGAGAGACGTGCAATTTGCAATAGGAGACTATGTTATGGTCCATTTAAAAAAATCAAGGTTTCAGAAGAGAATTTCCACCAAGTTGCAAATGAAGAGAGTGGGTCCATGCAAGGTGTTGGCCAAATATGGCAAGAATTCCTGTAAGGTGGAATTACCATCAGATTTGGGCATCTCTCTAGTGTTCAATGTTGCTGATTTGATCAAGTATAAGGGGACAGTTAGTGATGAGGTTCAGAACAGTCATGAAATATTTAAGGACATCAATAATGTAACCCTACCTACTCAAGAGCAACCTCAAGTAGAGCAGATCTTGGAGTCCAGAGTGAAAAAGTCTACAAGGAATAAGGTATACATGGAGCACCTTATCAAGTGAAAGAACAAGCCTAACTCAAAAGCTACATGGGTACAGGAAGATCAGCTCAAGAAACTTGGTATTGATCTGGCAATGATCCCTCCTTCCAGTTCTTAGTGTTTGTGCTAAGAGGGGGAGAATGGTGTAGGAGCACCTGGCAAAATTCAAGCCTTATTTGGAGTTTTTGGTTGAAGTTTAATTTTTTGTTATTTGTGTTTTCTCATAAGGTCATGTAGAGCATTAGTGGTGACCTAGGGATGGTTTTGATTAGTTGGAAGGAGGTTAATGAGAGTTAAGTAGTTTTAACTCTTCACTTTGGTTAATTTGTAAAAATTGCCAAAGTGCTTGAAAACACATGGGGTTTTACAACTTGCAATTGTAGGTCATCCAAAGGTTCGAACTATGAAGCTTAACCATTTGGGAGGCATATTTAAAGCTTGATTAAACCTTTCAAGGGGTTGGAAGCTTGATTGTATGGACTATATTTTCAGGAGTGGAAGAAAAATAGTGTTCTTGTTAATATTTTCTGGTTTCTCCTGTTCTTGTTCTTGGAATAGCAAATAAATGAGTGAGAAAAGATTTTTGTTGGATTAAATAGTATGTAGTGGAGCTTTTTGAAGCACTTATCTGATTCATTAGTTATTAATCCCATCGCTTTCATTTGTATTATAAATTCTGTGCTGTTTCGGTTGTTTTTTTGACTGGTAACTTATGTTTAAAATGGAGTTTTAGCCCGGACTCCCACCGTACCAAGAAGTATGGAGGAATTGGGAAGGTGGATAAACTCCATTAGTGTATATATATTAGCAGTAGGAGTCTTTGGAAGTTCTGGAAGCATGCTCAAGGCCTTACCCTAGGTGAGACAGTGAGAACCCGGCTAGGAAAGGCTAGAGGACAGCATGAATAATTTGCAGGGGAGTGAAGTTTTCTAAAAAAAATATTTTTTGAGGATTTAGGGGAGTGTCTTGGCTCTGCATGGTGACAAGGAAGAGCCTTTAACAATCCATTTGAATGAAGAAATTTTCACTAGTTTTGAATCAGCCTGAGAAAGCTAAGGAAACCCTAGCTTCTTGACCTTTTTGGTGTCTGGATAGTATGGAGCCTGAGCAGTCTTGCAACCATAGGAATCTTGGAGGTGAGGGTAAGTGAAACACATTTCCTAAGCAAAGAACTAGGTTACTTGGTGGTTTTAGAAAGAAAAGGCATTTTTCCCCTGTTCAGCGACCTAATTGTGGCTCAAGGCTACTAGCCTTTCAAACCTAAGAAAAGCATTTTCTTGAAAGCGATGGAGAACTTGAGAATGGAGGTTGATCAGGACCCTTAGTCAGATGATTTTGAAGCCATGGAAGCTTTTCACACCCCTGCAACAAGATTTGGGAGTATTTGGAGTTGATCTAGTCTTTAAGAATATTAAGGGCTAGGAATTGCATGAGAGGAAAAGCACCAAGAAATGCTTGGTTAAGGAATTGTGATTGATTTGAAACCTGATAGCAGGGTTGGCAGGGAGGACCAGGGGTGCCTAATAACTTTTAGGACCTACAGGTTGAGTGGTGGAGAGAAACACCAAGGGTTACCAATTGGAGACCCAGAGCATTGAGCCAGTGATTGACTCAATCCAACCCTATCCCTATTAGTTACAAACATAGTTACTATGGGGGTGGTATGTACTATGTACCATTTTACCCAACCTCTAATTAATGACTCGAATATACCATTTTATTCTTATGTTTTTTTTCATAAGTCTATTGGTTTCATTTCGGTAATTTTTTTTAATATTTAATTTTTGTCACAGTGGGACATTGATCGTACGGAGAAGGCTCTAGCCCAGAGCATAGATCGCGATGTATCTTCAAGTGCCTCTACCCGACATGTTTACCTCATTGTAATTGTACAAATTAGATACAAGAAAAATGTTTTATTATTATATTTTTTTCATAAGTTTATTGGGTTAATTTCGATAATATTTTTAATATTCTTGTTGCAGTCGATTGATCGGGGAAAGGCACCAATAGTAGACAAGAGCATCCATAGTGAGGTGTAGTCAATATTTTGTGATGATGACATCGCTTATTCAGCAAACCCTCTTGATATGATAAGGACGATCCAAAAAAAATGCAATCAAGAAATTGTTAAGTTGATATTCATAGTGCCTCAAACAAATGAGATAAGAGAGAGGGTTAAAATATTGACTGAGAGATCACAAAACTTGCAAGTAAGCTATCATGAGGTCTTTAATTATAACATAAGTTCATTCATGGTTTTATATTTTGTACTCTTTTATGTCATGAACTAAAATATGTGTTTTTTTATAGGGTTATTTGCCTCCTCATGATGCTCCTGCCCATGATCAGGGTACTACAAGTGTTGCCCGAGGAGTAGGGGTTGGTACAAGTGTCCATCCTGATCTTCTTGTGCATACATCACATCATCTGATCCCATCATATGTGCCTATATTTTGGTCTGAAATATCGGCAACACATACCATGGAGGCATCTATTAATGCACCCTCTAGCAGCGAACACATTCCAAAACATGCGTCAGGACATTTACCTAGGGATGTAGAGGCCACTAGTACTAGTGGTGTTTTAGCAGCATTTCCTAGATCTTCCCATATTACTAGTACGAGAACATTTTCGGTCACACTTGTGGTGACCGAGGATTTCATTTCCACAAATATAGAGGTCTCGGGTACTTTAAAATGTTTAAATTATTATTATATATAATCCAATTGAAATTTACTTATTGATTGCTTTTTTTAGACTATTGATCCCATGATCATTTTACAAGAAATGATGTTTTTTATAAACATCTAAGTGATATTACATTGGAGCTCTTTGGGCCCACCATACGTACACGGTGGAATGCCCAAAATCAAGATTTAAAAGATGAGCTCATTAACCGTTTAGTTGTGTTGTTCGGTGATAAAACATTCTGTATCTAAGGCTTACTTTTAATTTTAGTTTATCAAATGAATTGAAAGCATAAACCCAAAGAAATAATGAAGTGCAAAGGAACAATAAATGAAAACGCATAAAATAGAACAATCTCACCCAATGTTTCCATTCTCCATGGCTGATCTCCATTACACCTTCTAACTTGCTGATTTGTGTTGCTCTCAGATCAAATGTGCGAGAAATCCTTGACGAGGTCCTACACAAGCTTTGAAGGATTTTCTTCTAAAATGAATATTCCTATGACAATATGATCGAAACTTAATGAAAATATGACAATAAATGCTACAATTTGTCTGAAATATTTGAGTATGTCAGTGTGTAATCTAAAAATGAGAATAAAATAGCATTTTATAGAAAAATTCCATTTTGAATGGACAGACGAGATCGACTTTCGACAGAGACCTAAAATTAGAGGACGAGATTAAATCTGACAATCCCTAATCAGGGTTAGGGTAAAATCCTTAAGTGATCAGTCGAGATGTCATATGAGAGAATCGAATCTACGATGGAGAATAAATGAGATAATTAATTCAAAAATAAAGATTTTCAAAAATCAAGAAGATAAGAGTTAAACTGAAGATCAGATTTGGAAAATCAGTAATCTGCCCAATTACTTGATTTTTGGAGGAAAGTTACCAATTTGAATTAAATTAATTCAAAATATGGATTTTGTGAAATAATAAATAATCGATTTTCAGATTATTTACCAAAATGGACTGTCAGTTAAGAATGTGATGACATTTTAAATAATTTAATTTATTTAAAATGAGATGAATATTAATTTTGACAATTAAATAATTAAAGATAACTATTTAATTTAGAAGATAAGATTAATTAATTAAATAAATTAATCAATTCATTTAATTATGACAATTAGTGACATATTAAATAAATAAATAAAAATTATTTATTTAATAATCAGGAAGAAATGACTGAAGAAGGGTAATTAAATAAATCTAGAAATTTATTTAATTAGGGGAAGATTTAGATAATTAATGATGTATTTAATAAATAAATAAAATTTATTTATTTAATAATCATGAAGAATAAAAGGACATGAATTATTTAATCAATAGTCGAATGTGGACCAAGGACATAATTAAATGTCATAATTACACTAGGACGAAAGTGGTTAAAATAGAGTTTGCAGGCCTAGGTCATTTTTAAGTGTCAACATTTTGCCCCTCTTTGTTATAATGTAGCATGTCGCATTGTGATAAAGAAAATAAGTCAAAGACATGCCCCAATGACGGTGTAGAGTATTAATACCCCCTCGGGAAATTTTTCAAATTTTGGGTCGGCGGTAGAAAAATTTGGAAAGGGTCCCCATAACTCAATTTGATGACTAGAAAAACAATGGCGCATATGGTTTTGGATTCTGACATGTTTAAGGTAGCCAACAGGGTGGTCAAAGTTGGTCAAATGAGCCTCTAGTAATAACCTAGTTGAAAAATGTCATTTTGACTTTATAAATAGGTTGACAAAGGGGTAAAAGTCAATTCATTCTTACTATTTACATTGCAAATTTTGAGAGCACAGAGCGAAAAGGAGTGCAACGAGGATGGTGATTCTAGTGAAAGAGCATCGCGGTGAGATCATGCAGACCTTCAGGCAGCCAGAGGGCTCAAAGCCAATGGTATGTACCCCTATCATCCTTTGTAATTTTTTCATTTTGCGTACCATAAGTAGGTTTCTAGGACGAACAACAAATGCGTCGCGATGCATATGCATTCGCGTAAGCCACATTTGACTTTGTGTTCGATGCATTTGACATGTCGCGACGCAAATGCAATGGTAAATTAGGGGAGGCCGACATTTTAAGATGCATTTTCCAAAAATTGCGGTGCATTTTCCTTTTTGAGTCGCATTTGAAGGCTAGAATGTCGCATTCGTCATTTTGCGATGCAATTGCATGTTTAAGCGATGCATTCGATAGGAACAACACAAATGTCAAATTTTGTGACGCAATTGTTCTGATGCAACACATTTGAGCAACCGAGTGACGCAATTTCCATGTTGCGACACATTCAAAGTATGAAATGATGCATTCAAGTTTTTGCAACGCAATTGCAGTCAACGCGATGCATTTGACTTTTGCTTTGACTAGGGTTGATTTTGATGTTCTTTGAATATGAAATGGTTTGTGATGATATTGACAGTTGCCTAGAAGGTACTGACACATTTCTTGGCTTTTTATAGAGACAACTTGCCGCGAGAGAACAAACCAACAACATTTTGGTTTGCTGATCAGCTAAGCCCACGAGAGCGGCGACGATTGATGTCACTGGGTTTGTACTATGTCGCGTATATGCCCGCCATTCAAGAAAATAGGGGACTGTTGATTGCATTATGCAAGTGTTGGAATTCATAGACATGTTCTTTCCACCTGCCGATGGGTGAGGTGACCATCACACTGGAGGATGTGTACCGAATTCTACGGATGCCGATCTGAGGAGAGCGGATCATCTACGACCCTCGCCATGGCGAGCAGACCTTCTGGGCATACTATCAAGATGAGGGTGCAAGACTCAGCATCCAGGGATACGAGATCCAATGGGAGTTATGGCAGAGCACTATGCTAGTTTTGATGCTTTCTTGGCGACACTTATTGGTGGGATATTGATTCCTGACCGTTGGGGACATGGGTTCCCTATTGGCTGGGGAGACATCCTCGTTGGGATGAGGCGGGACAGGATAGTTTATGCCTAGGGCCCATGTTTTTTGGGCACATTCTACCACCAGCTGTACGAGGTTGTTTACCGGAGGGCAGAGAGTATCTCCTGCAGGACGACACTGATGATGATTTGGGCTTGGGAGCACATAGCCATATTTCGTCCACCCATTAAGAGACCACAACTAGTCGAGGGGATGCCCTACGCCTATTATTATACCAGTGCTTTACAGTAGACCCGGATGGGCGAGACAGGTTGGTGGCGGCATCGGATTGACACGATGGTGTGGGTATGTGCAGGATCATGATGGAAAAAAAAGACCCTTAAGTGGCAAAAAATTCAAAAAAATCAAAGTTAGGCAACTTGACGTAAAAAAATGAATAAGTTATCTATATTATTTCAAAAATATGTAAGAATAGAATATGTATAAAATTGAATGTAGTTTCTAAACTACTAGGTTTATTTTTTTTTTAAAAATCTATTTGGTGAAAATTTCAAATTTCAACGCAGAGTACTTAAATTTCAAGGAAAAAATAAGAAGTAGGTGTCTATCTGACCACCCTAACTACAATAAAATGGTAATATTTTTCTATAAGATTTTAGAAATAAGTAGAGGACTCATGTTCGGATGTGATGCATAATTTTTATAATTTTTTTCCAAGTAAATAATTAATTATGAATTTTTATTACAACTTTTAAAAAATATAAAACTCATACGTCTGACCACCTTAACTTGGTCAAAACTTCATGAAATTCAATTTTTCTTTTTTAATCCTATAGTATGTGAAGCATAGAATGTGATGAATGTTTTGGATTCAAAAAATGTGATACCGTTGAAAGCTATAGATGTTTTAAATCCGTATCAATCAGCACTTTAGTCATAACTCAAATAGAAAATGAATAATAATTATTTATTAAATTCAAAGTAAAGAATAATTTATATTGGTGGAAAGTTGAGAATCTCATTTAAAACCCTTTTCATTTCATCAATTTTGGGTAAAAAAAATTCAGTACATACCCTACAAATACCCATCATATTGCCACTTTTTGGCCCATCATGATCCTGCACATACCCGTGTCCTTTATCTGGCAACCATACAGAGACTGTGAGTAGTGGGATGATGAGGATGACCACATGATCTTATGCAAACAGTACCACTACTTGATTGGCAGGATGGTGTAGAGCTCGCTAATCATAGAGATGTATCTGTCATAGCATGTCCTCAGACAGTTCAGAGAGCAGCAGGGTGTACCTATAGGGATAGCTGAGTACACCCGATCATCCAGAGAGTATGCTTGGGAACCAGACATTCCAGTAGCCTTTGCAGAGTAGCGGATTGATGGGCTAGGAGCCCAGCCATGGGGATGGAGAGGTGGGATTTCCGATCCTAGGACCACAGCAGATTACTATCTATGGTGGAAGGCACATAAACCAGTGCCACTAACAGATCTTGATGGGCCAGAACCTGTGGACAGACGGTAAGTGATACCTCGTGTGCCGAGAGCCAAGCGAGGAGGCAAGGATGGGGGAAGAGATGGAGACTGGGGTGGAGATGATGGAGATGATGGAGGAGATGGTTGTAGATGGAGGAGAGATGGTCAGAGATAGGGCCAAAGGGTGCGCCCACATGTGGTGAGGGTAGCATTAGATGCTATCCCTAAGGTGGCCAAGGAGGGGGAGAGAGAGGAGGAGGAGTAGCCAAGACAAGAGGGAGAGGGTGAGGAGAGATAGGAGGAGAGGTAGAGAGAGGAGGATGTTGAGGTGGCAGAAACCAGACAGGAGAAGGGGAGACAGGAGGAGGATGATGTTGAGGTGGTGGAGGCCAGAAAAAAGGAGGGGGGACATGAAGAGGAGGATTTTGAAGTGGCAGAGGCCAGAGAGGAGGAGGATGTGCCCCAAGATGAGGGAGTTGGTGGAGAGGATGTGGCAGAGGATGACGATGATGAGGATGATTCCATGGATGAGGCCAAGCGACTCCTCAGATGGTGGATGGTGGAGGGAGAGGAGGAGATATCGTCCTCCTCGAGATCTCCCTAGGACGTCATGACAGATCAGAGGGTGGCCGATTTATAGAGGAGACTGGATGAGAGCATGGCACAAGTCAGAGCACTGCAGTCATAGCTAGAGGTGGCTTGGGTATAGTGGGATCAGGCAGTGATCTGTCAGTAGGACTCAGCTCAGTGGTGTACAGAGTTTGTGGCATTATGCAAGGTCCCTCTGGGGATATTGCTCATGAGCTAGCCAGGGTGAGCACGAGGCTAGGATAATATATGACTTTATATGAGCAGGAGGTGCCTCCTAAGCAACAAGATCTGACACTGTCACGCTCACAGATGAGGACATGCAGTGGACACAGATTAGGGAGTGCCAGTGGTAGCCGAAGTCACACCAGTGTAGGAGGATCCACCTCCTCAGGGAACACATAAGGGCACAGGTCCCACCACTCACACAAGCATGCCTCGAGTCACCATTCGAGCCATAGTCATGGGTCTATTGGTTCAGTGCAAAGGTCAGTATAGAGGCAGTCTCTAGTGGCAAATCTTTCTACCTCTCAGAGTCAGGCCGCAGTGATATCACAGGTGTCCATGACTGTGGAGATGATGTCATCAGTGTCAGTTCCCTCGGTTGCATAGGCAGAGGCTACTACAGGTCTGCCCATCATTTTAGTGTCAGTCATAGAGCTCTAGCCACTACACTCTTCGCCACGAGGGGATGATGAGATTCTACCCTAGGGGCATGTTTGCTACTATGACACATTATGTATAGACTATTGAGCCTGTGAGCTCCATTTTTGGGATATCTCTTGACTTTATCCTGTGACATTGTACATTATTGAGATGATATTATATGATGATGCAGTTTTGATGCAGCCTACATGTATGTTATGCGATGTTCATGCATTATGATATATGTGATGTGATGCTTTATATATATTGTTTATTTATGATGTATCATGTATGTCCTGTGATGCTTGCTTATGATTATGATGTCATGATGATGCAGTGCTTATTTATATGTGATGATGATGATAATGATATGCATAATGTATTTATTAAATGGATGTAATGTTGATGATTATGTTAATGCAATGTTTATGATTATGTATATGATTTAATGCTATGGATGATGTATGTATGGACCTGATGCAATGTTTATATGATCATGTATGCACTTATGTTTTTGTATGTCACAGGATATCATCATGAGATGGATGAGAGAAGATGACCAGACTAATGAGATAATATGACCAGATCGATAAGAGAAGATGACTAGACCGAAGGAGATGCATGTTAGTTCCTAGACCAAATCCTTCAAAACTTTACCATAGGACTTTAATATTTATTGCTCTTAATCATCATTGGGAAGACTATTGTAATGGCCAACAAACACCATGATATGACATAGATCAAGGTGTGCAAGGTCATACCATCACATAAGGCAAGTAGTCACGGACAAGGATGATCATGACTCAAACTAAGAGCGTGATTGCCCCAATCTTTTGTCATAATCAACCACAAGCAGAAAAAGACAAGGACAAATCATGAAACGTCGTTGCTTCTCTAAATCATGTTTCCAGGACATCCTTGAGAAACTAGCAACATAATTGCTAAAATATATAAAAATAGAGCATTTATCATGATACGTCGTTATTTTTCTAAATCTTAGAATTAGGACCTCACTGAGAAGCTAGTACTCATGAGTGTCAATCCTTATGAGATGTTGTTGCTTCTCTAAATATTTTTATTGAGATCTCGCTGAAAAACTAATAACATGATAAAAAGCCAAAAGACAAGTGCCAAGTGTTTTCCAAATGCTTGTGGATATCCATTGTTCCGATGTCAAGATGTCAGGTTTGACGATGATGAGATGCCAGAATGTCAAAGTTTTGATGATGCCCAGATGACAAATGTCAAAAATTGCCAAATTCAGGAAGGACACATCTTGAATAATGTTGATGTCAAGAGGATTGATCCCTAAATGTCGAAAGGGGTCCCTTGAAATGATGACGATTCCTAGGAAGGACACATCCTAGGGTATAAATGATAGAGTTGGTTCTTTAGAAGGACACATCTAAAGAATACTAATGTCAAGAGGAGTGATCCTTAGATGTCAAGAGGATCCCTCAAAATGTCGAATGACAGTGACGATGCCTAGGAAGGACACATCCTAAGGCATGAATGATAGAGGTTATCTTTCAGAAGGACACATCTGAAGGCTAACCAAGAGTTGACAGTTTGACAGGTTATGATGATTTGACTTTTTTTTACTAAGTTTGACTTGTGTTGACTATATGTCAATATTGTCATGATGATATGATTGACGTGCTGATGAGATTGTCATGCTGAATAAATGATTTCCATAATCTATTTTTAGCAGTTTATCCATTTGGGAATGATTTGCTTTGTCTTGAATAAATTTTGACGTGTGTGCCAGTGTGATGCCATGAACCCTAATGGACTGACCTAGTGCGGCCTTGGGGGCTCATTGACAGATGGCCTTGCCTACGTCATGCACTTAGAGACATCGTAGTTCGACACAACCAATGACTTTGTCTTGATGACCAAAGATTGAATCATGATTTTATTTTGACAACCTAAAAGGACTAACCTAATGTCTCGAGGACTCAAGTATAAGTCTTGCCTATGTAGAAAATGCGCAGAGACAGCGTAGTTCAGACAAATGACAATGACTAATTGGTTTGACATGACAGGCTTTGACAAGAGATGACTCTGTGTTTGTGCTCTTCGAGCAGTCTGACATTTTCCTGTGGTTTTCTTTAGAACATTTTTTGATTTTTAGGTCTTTCTTCAGGACGTTTTGCAATGTTTTTGGTCTCCTTTTTTTTTTAAGGACTTTTTGCCATGTTTTTGTCTTTTTCCAGGACTTTTTACCATGTTTTTCTTTTTTTAGGACTTTTTACAATGTTTTTGTCTTTTTTTAGGACTTTTTTCCAATTGTCGAAACCATGTGTGACATCCACTACAGTTACACGATAAATTTTTTGCCCCCAGTCAAGTCCAAGACTTAGCCAATTTTAAGGGACATGAAAGGGATGTTGTTGGTGTACCAGATGGACAGTCGTCGGGACTTGATGTCAACCGTTTATCAACCATGAAAGGAAGGGTATAATGTGGTGGTGATGGAGAATGTATTTCATCCTAGGCCACATCAGACAAAGTGACAGTAGATGGCAGAGCAATGATTGATTACGCATGGCGCCTGTTTAACAGGTTTTCACCATGGTACTTATCCAAAGCGCTTGTTTGCCAGGTTTTCACTGTTGGATGAGTCATTTATCTTTACTATTTTTGTCATTTTTTTGATTTTTTTTTGTGCTGCCAGGATGCCTATTTGCCAGGTTTTCATCAAGGCAATGATTTTTTAATCATTTTTCAATTTTTTTTGTATTTTATGATTTTTGGCTCGATCTCTTGATGCTATGTGTAGAACTTTCAAAGATGTAAACTATTGATAGGCTTTGTCAGTTGTTCTCCATCTGGAGTTGCCAGCTAATAGGCTCCAGAACCAAAAAAAGATATGATGATGTAAGGACCCAACCAGTTTGCTTCAAAATTTCTCAGCTTTTCTCTGTTAGCCTGGGTCTTAGGGTTCTGCATCAGAACTAGGTCACCAATGTCAAATTTCTTAACCATAACCTTCTCTTTGTAACTGCGACAGAGACGGTTCTGATATGCTTGTAGATGGTTTAGGGAATTTTTCCTTCTTTCTTCTAGCATCTCTAGCTCGTGTAGGCGCAATTGTCTAGACTCCTCTTCATCAGTTAAACCCTTCAGGGAGACTCGTAATAAAGGAATTTCAACCTCAATGGGCAAGATGGCCTCAGCTCCAAAGACCAGGGAAAATGGAGTGGCTCCTGTAGGCGTACGAATCCTAGTGCGGTAAGCCCATAGAGAAGGGTTGAGTTGTATATGCCAGTCACAACCAGCACCATTGATAGTCTTTTTGAGGATTTTAACAATGGTTTTATTTGATGCCTCAGCTTGACCATTTCCTTGTGGGTAATACAAAGATGAAAAATGGTGTTAGATGTGAAATCGCTCATAGAACTCACGAACGTCTTGGTTTTTGAATGGACGTTCGTTGTCAATGATGATGGATTGTGGAAGGAAATACTAGAAAATGATGTAGTTAAGAATGAACTTGGATATTTTCTTGCCAGTTATTTATGTCAGAGGGATGGCTTCGATCCACTTCATAAAATACTTAGTGGCAGTGATGATGAATTTGTGGCCATTGGACGAGGTCGGATGGATCTTACCCATGAGGTCGAGTTCCCATTGAGTGAAGGGCCAAGGAGAAGTGATCGGCCAAAGTTCCTGCACTGGAGTGTGGATCAAATCACTGTGAATCTAGCATTTGTGACAAGTCCTAACATATTCTATTGCATCCTTTTCAACGGTTGGCCAATAGTACCCAAGTCTTGTTACTTTCTTGGCTAGAGTAGGACCACTTGAATAAGACCCGCATATACTGTCATATACTTCGCATAAGGTTGTATGTGCTTCGTTGGTGTCGAGACATCTAAGGAGGGTGTCATCAAAGCTACGGTGGTGAAGGGTGTCACTGATGATGGCATACCTTGTGGATTTTCAGATAAAGGACTTCCTCTAGTTATTGGATAGGTTAGGTGGAATGGTTTGAGACTTAAGATAGTCATAAATATCCTGATACCAGGGAGAGTCGGGACCAACAAGTTCGCAGACCATCTCTGACTCTAGAATGTCATAGGAAAGGACTAGCAATTTCTCTATTAGGAATTCCAACTGAGGCAGATTGCTTGGTATGTCTAGGAGAGAGCCTATTGTAGCCATGGCATCTGCTGCCTTGTTCTATGCTCTCGGAACTTGTTCAAAAGTTACCATATGAAAGTACATTTGGAAACTGTCAACCATCTATTTGTAGGGCATCAACTTCTCATCTTTTGTGTCATAGTCATCATTAACCTAGTTGATGACGAGCTGAGAATCCCCATAGACATGTAGTGCTCTGATTTTCCATTTTATTGCCATTCTTAGTCCTGTAACTAGTGCCTCGTATTCTGCCACATTGTTTGTGCATGGGAAGGAAATGCGGAAAGACTTAGGAATGGAGTCTCCTTGAGGGGTGATGAACAAGATTCCTTCCCCTGAAACATGATTTGTGTGTGATCCATCAAAATAGAGTCGCCAAGGTGCCTTAGGTTCCTTATGGAATATCAACTCATCTGGAAAATCTGCCACTAACGGGTGATCACTTTGTAAAGGTGCATCTTCCAGTTGGTCTGCAATGACTTGTCCTTTTATTTCCTTTCTTTCTACATATTGAATGTCATATTCGCTCAAAATCATGACCCATTTTTCCAGTCGTCCTGTTAATGTTGTCTAACTTAACAAATATTTGAGGGGGTCGATCTTTGCTACTAGTTGTGTCTGATGGCTTAACATATAATGTCTTAGCTTCTGAGCTGTGAAGACCATGGCTAGACAAGCTCATTCAATTGGTGTGTAGTTTAGTTCATACTCGACCAATGTCCAACTGATGTAATATATAGCTCTTTCTTTTTCTTCTTGGTCGTTTTGTGCTAATAATTCCCCCAATGTTGAATTAGTTGTCGAGATGTATAGGATCAATGGCTTTCTGTGAATGGGAGGCATGAGGACTGGCGTTGACACTAGGTAATCTTTAGTTTGTTGAAAAGCTTCTTGACATTTATCTATCCACACAAAGGGGATACCTTTGCGCATAAGATATTGGAATGGATGGCTTTTATCAACCAATTAGGCTATGGAGCGCCGAATAGATTGTACCCTACCTTGTAGAGTTCTGAGTTCACTGATTCCTCTGGGTGAAGGAATTTCTATGATGGCTTTGAATTTTGATGGATCGACCTCAATGCCTATTTGAGAAACTATGTATCCCAAGAGTTTACCCGATGTGACACCGAAGACACATTTCTTAGGATTTAGCTAGACTTTGTATTCTTCCAGTCTCTTGAAAATTGTGTCTAACACCTTCAGATGATCTTTCCTTGTTACTAATTTAGCCAATAGGTCATCTACATAATCTTCCATTATTTTATGCATCATGTCATGGAAGATTGTGGTCATAGCCCTTTGATATGTGGCGCTTGCATTTTTGAGACCGAATGGCATGACATTCCAATAGTATGTACCCCATGGGCAAGTAAATATTGTTTTGTGCTGGTCTTCGGGGGCAATGTGAATCTAATTATAGCCAGAGAAACCATCCATGAGGGATAGCATCTCATATCCTACTGTGAGGTCAACTATGATATCAATATTCGGTAAAGGAAAGTCATCTTTTGGGCATGCCTTATTTAGGTCTCTAAAATCTGTACAGACACATATCAGCCCATTTGGCTTTATTACTGGAACCAGGTTAGATATCCATTCAACATAATCAATAGACCATATGAATCCAGCGTCTAGAAGTTTCTTTAGCTCAGCCTTGACCAATAGAGCGACTTGGGGGTGCATTTTGTGTAACTTCTGTTCGACTGGCTTAGCATTAGGCAATAATGGCATATGTTGCAGAACTAGTTCTGGGTCTAATCTTGGCATGTCAGCATAGGACCATGTCAAATTGATTTTACATTTTGCAAAGAATTTATGAAATTCGGGTCTCTCTTCTTCAGTCAATGATGCAGCAAAGAGGACCATTTTGGGATATTCTATAGTTGATATGTTATCCTCTATGGTGTCTTCTATAAGCATAGCCGATTTCTCTTGTTGTATAGGAAGAAAGTCCAGTCCTCCATCTTTGGGTGCCTCAGAGAGGTTTTCACCTGTAGATATGTCCTTTGTTTTTACCTTTTTGTCGTCAGAAGGTGCCTTTTGGTAATTAATTAAATATTTTTAATATTTAATTAAATCTCTGTATTCAATCTACGTATAAATAAATCTAAATAATTTATTTATATTGTTCATTCTTTCATTTCGATTAAATAAATAAGTTTATTAAGTCACTTTTCTTATCCATTTCTTAATTAATTAAAAAAACATTATGATTTATTTATATTAATTATCATATAATCTTGGCTTGAATATTTTATTCAAATAAAGATTAAGTATTCTTCTATTCTAAATCTTCTAAAGTCCATTCATAATTAAATATTCCAAATATTTAATTAAATCCTCTAAAGTCCATTCATAATTAAATATTCCAAATATTTAATTAATTCTTCTAAAGTCTATTCGCAATTAAATATTCTAAATATTTAATTAATTCTTTTATAGTCCTAAAATCAAATATCAAACTCACATAAAATTAAATAAATTTATTTATTTAATTTGGATTATCTTCAACAATCGTGAAAACAAACTTCAAAACAAAAAATTAATTTCTCTGTTTCTGAGCAAAAGTTGTTCCCATGGGTTGAAGACAAACCTCCATTCTTCTCTCCAACCTCCCAACATCTTTCATCTTCCTCTCAACCTCTCCATCTCTCACCATTCAAAATTACTAGACAATCTCATAGCCATTGATCTTTGCCAGCCAGGCTCTTGCCTGTAAAAAGCTATAAAAAGGATTGTCAGGTCTTCAAAAATAGGAGAAGCTTTCATAGAGGAAAACTATAGTCAATCATCCTTTCAGCATCCATAGCCTTTAGAATCACATAATAGCATAGCTTAGCATAATAGCAATCCATATCATGGATTATCATCCTCATATCATAGCTTCAATAGCATTCATAATCCATAGCCCCTGTGCATAATCCACAGCCCCTGTGCATATCCGTATATCAATATTTCACTCCACCAGCATATAGGATAGAGAAATACTCTCCCTTTGCATACTCATTCTGCAAGTAACCATTCTAAGAAGCTTTACTTACACAATCTGACAGCAGCAGCTTCAAGCAAATCACTAGAGATAGAGGACAATGGAATGATTCTGAAGAAGCTTTGTTTGATTTCTTTAATTTCAATTCTATTTAGTTTTTCTTTAGTTTAATGTTGCATTGGTGTGTTTTTATTATCTTATTTTGATACTAACATTTCCCACACACATTTTTGGTGCCCACCATGGGGCACTTGCCCCAATTTTAACATCTTTTTGTAGATTTTTCTAACAGGTTACGGCTAAAAGAGCGTATTAGCACATTAAACACACTTCAACATAGTTCACACCCAGTTTAGTGCTCTTTAACTCTGTTACAATGCCCTTCATGGATTCCTCAGCGCCCTTCAGGGATTCCATAGCGCCCTTTAGTGATTCCTCAGTGCCCTTCATGGATTCCATAGCACCCTTTAGTGATTCCATAGTGCCCTTCAGTGATTCCTCAGTGCCCTTCAGGGATTCCATAGTGCCCTTCAATGATTCCATAGCACCCTTCAATGATTCCTCAGCACCCTTAAGTGATTCCTCAACACCCTTCAATGATTCCTTAGCACCCTTCAGGGTTTCCTCAGCGCCCTTTAGTAATCCTATAGCGCTCATTAACTCTGTTTTAGCACCCCTGATGTCTGTTTTAACACATTTTTTTTTTAAGCCTACAATTGTAATATGTAACTTAAAGATGATTTGACTCGATCCGACATGACCGCGGCTAGTGAGAGCTTTAAAAGAGTGAACCAATCCTAGGATAGTCACTTAATTCAAAAATTAATCAATCCTAGGATAGACATGGATTTTAAAATGAATCAATCTAGGATAGTCACCACATAATGATCTTGCAATTAAAATTGAACAACTTGTTTTTGTGAAGCAACATCTTCACTTAGAGTAGATCATTGTGATTTGGGTTTTAAAAAGAACATTTTTTTGCTTTGTCTGTGGCAATAGGTCTATGCTCTCCCATTAACTGGGTGATCAAAATACCAAACTTTCCTTTTCAATTTCATGCAAATTTACTATTTTGATTACATCATTTAGTGAGCCTACTCTTGTGGGAAAAATTACTCACCCAAGAGGAACGACTCAAGTGGGTTCAAGCCAAAGCTAGGCTATTCCACCCCACTATAAAATTTAAAGAAAATCTAGGGAAACCCTCTTTTGACGGTAGTGTGCAAGATAACCATCCCCAAAGCCTTTGTTCTAAAGGTTGGGAGGTCTCCTGAGGGAGTATATCATTTTCTACACCGAACGGAAACCCTTACTATGAACTTAGTGTAGTATCCAATTGAAGTCAGTTTTTGAACATCATAATAATCATAGTGTAGGGGAGGGAAGAATCTACCCCAAGATACTCACCATATAATTGTCAAGGACTGTTTGCTCAGGGGATCTAGTATCCATTCGGTCACTCTGAGTACGCGCCTAGAAAAGACAAAAACATGGGTGCCCCTTTAGGGGTGACACGGCTGTGTGAGTCGACACGGTTCTAAGATGTGGGTTGTTGATTATTATGATGGCCTACCTGAGTACTAAGAGTGAGTCTTCTTGAACTATCTATCATGTGTAAAACCTGTGAAAACAATTTTTGAAAAACATTTTGATCATACACTTGATGTTTAGTATAGGACTTAAAAACAACTATTCTACAACTTGCTTGATGTGTTTTCAAACATTAATTTAGTAAAGATCATCCAAAACTCATAATTACATTGATTTCTTCCATGTTAAGAGATTGGAAATCCACAACCTTTGTTAAGAAATCCATTCTCAAACGAATCAAAAAGCCAAAGAAATCACTTAGCTACAAGAAACTATTGAAGAAAAGATGATTCTTGTATCAAAGTCGAAAGGTCTTACTTAAACATAGAACCTTTATCCATCGATATTATGATTTTATTAGAGGTTTCACTTGATTATGTTGTAGAACCATTATACTCACAAGCTTTCTTTCAAAGAAGAGCCCTTTCTCAAAGGCACAACCATAGTCAGCGTATTCATTCTTCTTATATTCCCCAACCTACAATTGAATATTCTACTTGTCCAAATCAATTTCTGCAATAGATAACTCAATCACATTAGGCATTTCTCATAAATCCATCTTTTTACGAAGCTACGATCAAATTTCATAAAGTGCAAAATCATTTCTCTTCTTGATCTTTTGTTTAAATTTCCCACCAATAGGATTTTCATCCTTTCAATTAGGGAAAACACGAGCAAAAGACTAGAAATATTTTAAGTCATAGAATTTTCATTCTATCCTGACTTTCATAACCATCAAAAATTGCACTATTTCATTCTTTTGATCAAAACTTAGTAGAATTTGGGGTAAAGCTTATGCTTGTTGTCACGAGATCTCGAAAGCACATAGAAAAAGATGAAAGAGAAAGTACCACAAGCAAAATGGGTGATAATAGTGAGAAGGAAGAGAATCCATTTCATATCGAAGAGATAACAGAAGAAAAAATTCAAGAAGCAGAGTAGGATCCTCAATTCCATACTTTTATGGAAAGGATTTTAGAATGAAACAAAGAAATATATTTTCTTTCATTAGCTAATCAAGGAGCTAAATTACCTTCCGATTTTGATATAGAAGGGATTAAAGAGAATCCTGAAACTCCTCCTAATGACTTTAGTGCCCTTACTCAATAGATAAAAGAATTACAAGGGAAAATAAAGGAAATGCAAGGGGGTGTAACAAAGAAATATGTTTTGGATGACATATCTCCTTGTCCATTTGATAGGAGTCTTCAAATGATCCCTTTTCCAAAACATTGTGAAATCCCTAAATTTGATAGGTACAATGGAAAAACTGACCCCATAGAACATGTGAGGGATTTCCGAAATATGAATCTCGAATTCACTTATGAAGATACCTACTTAAGGTGATTGTTTCCACGAAGTTTGGGTGGAAAATCCATGGAGTGGCTTTCGAAGATCACTCCCCCCATCAAAACCTTTGAGGAGTTAATAAATCAGTTTATATCACAATACGCATACAACATCCAACACCAGATAACCATGCTTGATCTTTGTAAAGTGAAACAAAAAGTAGGGGAATCTTTCACTACATTTTTGCAAAGATGGAGAAGATTGTTTGCACGATATTCCCGTCCTATTCCTGAAAAGGAAAAGATGGATATCTTCATCAATAGCCTAGATCAATAATTAAGCTATAGGCATAATCTTCATTGTCCTCATAACTTTGAAAAATTGATTGAAAACACAATTACCATTGAAGGGCCCTTGGTCAAAAGAGGAGTAATAAAACTTGATAATCGGAGTTCATCCAACAATAACAACAATGATAAAACAAGGTTTTGGAATAGAAACAAAAATGTTGTCAATGATGGTATAGTGGATGCAAACAATCTACAAACAAGACCATCTATCTTCAACCTATCAAGTGCTCCACGAAACAATCAACAAGGAAATACCAACCAATAAGGAAACAACAATCAATAAGGAAAAAACTCCAATTAGGAAAGCATGACCAATCAAAACACCAAGGATAATCATGGTAATTTCAATAACAATCTTGGCAATACCCAAACATCAAATCCATCTAGACCTTCATTCTTTTCAAATCGACAAAATTTTAGCACTTTGGGTCAATCTCTTGAATCTGCTCTCAAGGAGCTTCTCGATAATAAGGTTATCACCTTACCACCACAAAGAGATTTTGAGCCACGAGTCAAACCACCATCATGGAATGACTCGTATTACTGCAATTATCATCGATGTAAAGATCATAGAACAAATAACTGTCAAGCCTTGCGAAATCTAGTACAAGATTTAATTGACAATGGCACCATTACAATTGAAGGACATCATACCAATGACGATCATCAAGCATTCAAAGATCCTTTACCAAACTATCAAAAGGGGGAAACATCAGATACCAAAGTGAAAAGTATAAATAATGTTGAAGACAACATAATCCGCCATATTTATGCAGATGATCAATGGGTTAATGTTATCAAAATCAAGGAAAAACAAGAATATCAACAAGTTAATGTGACTACGAGAGGACAAGAAAAAGTTGTCTTAAAAGGAAGTTCATCTAAGGCAGCTATTCCTTCTCCAAATCATTATAATCTAGTTGATCAATTGAGAAAAACATCAGCTCAAATTTCCATCCTTGAACTTCTCAAAATATCCCCTGTACACAAGAATATTTTAGAAGAAGCTCTTCTAAACACAACCGTAGACACTGATTTGGATGTAAACAAATTTCAAGCCATGGTGGACATTTGTCTTCCCCCACTTGTCTTTCATTCTCTGAAAAATATGATGCCTCCATGACACATCCAAATAATTCATCACTTTATCTTGAAGTCATGATCCATAAACACTGAATCAGACGTGTCTTGATAGATGGAGGAGCCGGTTTAAACATTTGTACCTTAAAGCTAATGCATGCCTAAGTAGGAATATCAGAAAATTCCATTGATCTAGGAAGGAAATTAACTATCAGGGCATATGATGATGAAGAAAGAGCTTCTAAAGGACTAATAATGCTACCTATCAGAGTAGGACCTGTTGTGAAAAATACCTTTTGTCAAGTTCTAGATCGAGATCTTTCCTATAACATACTTTTGGGTCGCCCATGGATTCATGATATGCAGGTGGTACCATAAACATACCATCAATGCCTCAAGTTTCCATATGATGGACAAGAAATAACTATACAAGCTGATTACAATAGTACCCAAACTTGTTCAAATCTTTGAGCAACTCAAGACGCCTTTGTGCCGCACAATAGGGAGGCTCTTAACGCTTCTTCTTCTAATCTACAAGGTCAATTGCAAGAATTGACAAAGAATCTTGACACCAAGCTACATTTAAACAACAAAGGAGTAGGTGAATATTCACTATCCCTTTCTAGCTTACCTCCTTCTCCGAGGTCACATGGTTAGCCGACCCTATCAAATCAAAAGATCACAACAGCCTCTACATCCCAAGCTTTTGTGCCAATCACAAAGTTTGATGGACAATTCATTAAAGCTAACACCACCAAAGAAGAAGCCGAAGATAGGGACATCCTAAGCTGGCTATACAAATATGAAGATGAATCTCTCTTGCACATCAAGTTACCTACCGAACAATATGGCAAAGGGTATACCATCATGCAAAGAATGGGCTATGAAGGAAATGGTCCTATAGGAAAAAGAAAAGAAGGAATCATTGAGCCAATTCAACCAATTTCAATGTATCCAAAAGATAAAATAGGACTTGGATATGTTAAGAATGCAGAAGAGTCAACTTCACAGCAAGCACAAAAAACTCATGAAGGAGAATCAATTTCAGATAAATCCCATGAAAATGTTACTCTACAAAAATTTTATGGATCATTTTTCCAATTACAGAACAATTCAGACACTGATTCCAATGAATATGAATGGGATGATGTCTCTGATGATAAATTCTTAATAGAGAAAAGGGTGGATTTCATACACAAATTCACACCCACGTTCTTACAAGGGGAGGGCTCAAGGACTCCACTTGATTATGTTTTACAAAGTGATCATGAATCAAGTGAGGACGATTCAGATTTTAACAAGATTGATAATCGACAAGAGAATACCATCATAGATCTTGTCCATCATGAAAATGACAACCGTGTCATGACCTTGACTGCTCAAGACCTTACCCAACCTAATGATCCCATCCCTTTAGTCTATCTGGAACTTATTGATTGGGACAATGAGGCACCTATCCATATCCCTACATTCCATGATGATGAGGATATTGTAAATTTCCTTTGTTCATCTAATCAAGAAAACAAGTGTTCCATCGAAGAATCTCATACTCAAGATTTTGATAGGGAGGGTGTCAAGTATCTTAGCTGCAAAATAAATGAAATAAAAGATGGATCTATCGGTGAAAACTAAAAAATGGCAGTGGTAGATCACAACAAGAGAAAAATAAAGAGTGAATTCGATGGTGAAAACCTTTTTGAGGCACTGAAGGATGAGGAACTTGACACTCTTCCAAAAATTATCAAGAAAAATCTTTTTTTTTATTGAGCCCACAGAATCAATCAACATAAGAACAATAGAGCAGTCAAAAATCTTGCAACTTGCAGCATCATTAACAGTGGAAGAAGTACTAAAATTCATAGAGTTCTTGAAGGAGAATCAAATCAACTTCGCTTGGTCATATTCCAATATGCCAGGGTTAGATCCTAATCTAATAATGCATCATCTATCTATAAACGCAAGGGAAAAACCTGTGAAGCAGAAACTCAGAAAAATGCATCTGCATGTGGCATTATTAGTTAAAGAAGAGTTAAAGAAGCTTTTAGATGTTGGATTCATTCGGTCTATTGATTATGCAGAATGGATCTCCAATATTGTACCTGTTTCAAAGCTAGATGGAAGGATTAGAATTTATACAGATTTCAGGGATTTGAACAAAGCATGTCCCAAAGATGACTTCCCTTTACCAAACGTAGATATGATTGTTGATTTAACTGCTAGTCATGCAATGTATTCATTAATGGATGGATTTTTTAGGATACAACGAGATAAAGATTGCACCAGAGGATCAAGATAAAACAGCGTTCACATGCCCTTGGGGTATCTATTGTTGGAATGTCATGCCATTTGGGCTTTAAAATGCAGGAGCGACTTATCAAAGAGCAATGACCACCATTTTTCATGACATGATGCACACCTTCATGGAAGACTATGTGGATGACTTATTGGAAAAATCCAACATGAGGGAAGGACATCTAGAAATCTTGTCAAAGATCTTTATCAGAATGGAGAAGTTCAATGTTCAACTCAATCCAAAGAAATGTGTCTTTGGTGTTAAAACTGGAAAACTCTCGAGATACATTGTTTCAAAAAAGGGCATAGAAGTTGATCCAGAAAAAGTACAAGCTATAATGGACATGCCGCCACCATGAAATATCAGTCAGCTCTGGTCACTGCAAGGATGACTACAATCCATCAGGAGATTTATAGCTCAACTCGCAGACAAAAGCTTACCATTTACACATCTATTGCATAAAAAATGTCCCATTCAAATGGGAGGAAAAGTGTGAAGTAGCATTTAATCAGATCAAGTATTATCTCATGAATCCACCAGTCTTAATTCCACCAGTTCCAGGAAAGTCGCTCATACTCTATATTTCAGCAATAGAAGTATCTTTGGGAGTGTTACTAGCACAGGAGGATTCTACAGGCAAAGAAAGGGCCATATACTATATCAGCAGAACTTTAACAAGTCATAAATTAAACTACACTTTCATTGAAAAAGCTTGCCTAGCAGTAGTGTTTGCTTCCCAAAAGTTGTGCCACTATATGTTGGCTCATACAGTTAAGCTGATAACTAAAATCGATCCACTAAAATACTCTTAAGCAAAGCTACCTTAATAGGAAGACTTGCAAAATGGGTAATGATCTTAAGTGAGTTTGACATTCCCTATGTAGATCGAAGAGCTATAAAAGGACAGGTCATCACATATCAGTTGGTCGAAGCACCTTTACAAGAAGAAAACCCAATGCACATTGAATTTCCTAATGCAGATGTCTTCACAACAACAATTAAGAAATCATGGACATTGTACTTTGATGGATCTTACACGCAACATGGCTCGAGGGAAGGGATTCTTTTTGTCACACCTGAAGGACATACCATCCCAAAATCATATCAGTTGATGTTTCCCTGCACAAATAACATAGCTAAATATGAAGCATTGCTCACAAGAATGAAAATAGCATTGGACTGGCAGATTATAGAGCTACAAATCTACAGTGATTCACAACTTGTCATTAATCAAATCAATGATGATTATCAGACAAAAGATGATAAGTTGCTACTGTTAAAATAAATATTCGAATAGCTCCCTTCAGGTTTCTTTTTGTGAATGTGTGTGCGCTAGCCTGTGCATCGCCGAGTCCAGTTGGCTTTTCATCGAGTTTTGATCTCCCGCTGTATTCATCCTCTCTGCGCAACTTCGGGTAACGGCTTCCCTTTCGGTGCCTAAGAGGCTACGCTGGGCGTCCATGTGTCTCACTTGCGGAGGTTTTTATTTCCTTTTTTCCTTAAAGTCTCTTCGAGTTGCGAAAGCCTTCTGTCGGGGCCATCACTTCTAAAGATTGTCAGAGGGACCCACTTCTTGCTATGTGGCGGCGTATAGCAAGTTTTTCATGCGGGAGTGAAATAAGCAGCTGCGAGCTGTGAAGTGTTTTCCCAGGCCTTCTTTTATTATTGGTCGGCCCCACCTCCTGCTAGGTGGCAACCATTCGCATCTTTTCAAATCGGTAGAGGGGTGAGCAACCGCGGGCTATGAAACGCTACCATGCGTCTTTCGCACCTGGTTGATGCGGCTTTCTCTCCACTACAACAAAGACCTCAGCCCATGGGACACGTGTTGCTACTTCGCAATCTTTCGGCAGTGGTAAGGGAAGTTTTCATTCAGGCAGTGACAGGCTGCCACGTGCCCTACGCTGATTCTCAAAGCAAGTGATAGGCCGGCTGAGGGAGAATATGCTATTGGATGCTGCTCTTCATAGTTTTTCAAAGTAGTGGATGACGTTTGTCGCCTCGGGCATGGCTGGGACCATTTCCATCATTACAAAGGGCACGCCTGCAACTGAATGACCAGATGTTGTGTTCTAGCTCATTACTGTTGTAATAGCATTGGGAATCTTCCGATTCTGGCATCATTGCAGGGGATTGTGGGATCTTTTCTGTTACAGCTTTCCAAAGTGGTGGGAGTTTTTTTCTCCGGCTATATATATGCTCTCTCTATCAACCAATAAAAAGGAGAACAAAAATAGATCCAAGAGCTTTAAGGATATTGTTTTAGCAAGGGACACCAGGCCTCTTTTATATGTTTATTTTGCAAGAAACTTTCAGACTGTGCCCACTATTCGGCCTTTCTGTTTTTCATGTTTTGATCAAACTATAAACTGTGCCTTTTATTGTCTTAAGCATTTCATTTGACAAGACTTCTATATATTGAATACAAGCTTGCTTATCTAAATCATGTCTAAATGACTCTTCTTAGTAGTAAGGATGTATGCGATATTATTTTATGTCAATAAATGAACTGTTTATGCTATAGCTTTAAGTTTCCAACGTTTTGGAACGTGACAACACCATTCAGGCCCTTAAGTCTATGATTTATCGTGTCCATCAGCAAACTTTGGCGCATCACCTTAGATTAGATTTTGCTTCATTATATCTGTTTCTTTTTCCCTTTACAAAAAACCATTATAGAAGAAGCCGACTTCTTTAAAAATCTGGAGGTTACTCAGTTTGGCACAAAGGGGTCCCCCTTGAACTGAGTTTCCCATAAGGCACTGTTACCTCGCTAATTTTTGGCGTCAACAGTTTGTCTTTTTTCTGGCACGCCCGGTGGGACCCAAACTAATGAAATTTCCTTATAGAGGGGTGTATGAGCCATCGGCCTGTAGCTAGATCCCAGACTGCAAATAACCCAGGTTTACTAGTACCTCCTCTAGGGACAGTCTAGGCCACAAATCAATTAGTAACTATTCCTTTCCCACCGCCCCTTCCTCTCACCATGTTGCCGGCCGCGAACAGAAACTATGTAGCATGGGATGCTGGAAATCCCCTGGTAGATCCGGTAGTGCCTACTGTTTGGGGCGCTATCCCAGTTTCGGCCCTGAAAGCTCTTCCTAAATTTGTCAGGGACAATACAAAAATGCCAGCAGAACACTTGCAGGATGTAGCGGATGTATGTCTGGTACACGGTATTACAGCGCAGAATGTAGCCCTGAGGCTCCTCGCTGCGTCCTTCAAAGGCAAGGCCCTAGATTGGTACCGGACGCTGACTCTGAATTCAATTCGCACTTGGGATGACCTCGGAGATCCATTCTATGAAAGGTTCTCAAATGACAGAGATCATTCTTTGTTATATTATCAGCTATCCGTCATAAGACGAGTGCCCCAGGAGGCCCTGACAGATTTTAATGCCCGATTTCACTCAAATTGGTAGAGGATTACTGTGACTATCTGCCTGACTCCAGAATTGGCATTCATATTTTATCTAAAGTCCATTAAACCCGACATTTTTGTGATGATCAAGTCTTTGGGAGGAGCCACTTTACCAGATGCTTATGCTACTGCTATCAAAGAGGAGAATCATTTGATAGATTGTGGGAAGTTGCCTCCTTGACCTATTGTGCCGATATTTCTTGAAATATCAAATGCAGCACAAGAGGTTGCATCGACCAGTGCGCCAGCAACTCCCCAGTCGATGTACTCATATGCAGCCGCTCTTGAAAACTTAGCTTCCACATCGGGTTCTCTTAAGGATGAAATGGGCGGCCTCAAGGAGATGTTGTGAACTATGGTGAATGATATAACAACTCTCAAGCGAAACCAAGCAACGCCTCCACGGCCCACATATCAAAACTATCAAGGTGGGTTGTCTACTTATCAGCAAAATCAATATCAAAGTGTGCCTCGCACTAATCCATCAGCACTGACTACAAACCAAATAGTCTCGGTGCCTACACCGCTGACAGGGGCGTCGCCAAGCTCAAGTAGGGAATTAACCGCAGGACAAAACAATCTTATTGATGACATCAATCCATGGTGTTTCCCCTGCAATGATGCACATATGCACCGAAATTGTCTGCGTGGCAACTTACAACAGAAGGTGGTAGAACAACACAATCAAAATACTGCTACAGAAAATGGAGAATACATATATGCCTCGGCAATGGAGAATGTGATCCTTAGCACACAAATGCAAGGAATGTCTTTAGAGCAAGAGTCTGATATTGTGCTTGATCACACGCTCTTCTCATGGATGGAAGATGAGGAAATAGTGTTTGCCAATGACACGTCCATAGCCGAAACATCGCAGGTACAGTCTGACTATAGCACACGCTCAAAGAGGCGATTCATCGGTGAGCCTGGTGTTTCACTTTCAGACAACCTGCAATGCAAAGGCGTGTCTGATCAAATTCTCAGTGCTTCGACCGCCTCTTTGCCTTCTCAACCACGGAAGGAGATTATTATAACAAAAGCAAATGAGTAGAAATCTTTGAGCTCGTCACCTTTTAATGTGGTGGAGCAATTGAAGAAATCATCTGTTAATGTGTCTTTATGGGACATGCTAGCTATCCCGGAACAGAAAACTATGTTACAAAAGGCGCTTCAACAAGAGATCAACTCAGCACCAACAGAGTCGTCTGCCAGTACAGAGGGGGTTTATCAAATGCCACTAGCTAAAATTCTTGCAGACAAGACGAAGGGATCCCATGCGAAAGGCAGAGGTAGGCCAAAACCTCAACCCTTCTTCTTGACTCTCATTGTAGGGAATAAGCTATTACACAATGCTATGATTGATTCTGGCGCTAGTACAACGGTTATGCCAAAACTGATAGCCAAAGCCTTGGGGCTCAGCTACAAACCTATGAAGAAGGGGGTGATGCAGCTAGATGGAAATAAAGTTGATATGGTGCATGTCATCAAAGCACTTCCATTAACTCTATTTGTTTTCCCAAGTATCATAGTCCCGCAAGATACTGTAATCATAGATGTTCCTCCTATGCTCAGTCTCTGTCTATCTTGAGAATTTACTTCAAAGGTGGATAGATATTTGTCCTTAGATTGGTCACATCTAATACTTAGGACCAAGCATGGTGCAAAAATGAAGATAGAATTGGAGGCTTTACATTCCAAACATGTGGCGGATGAGGCCCTGATCAATTTTGAGGCCGCACATACCTCCATCACCAAGCAGGACATGTACAATGTCAAACTGCTAGAGGAGGAGGAGGTGAGTGGAGACCGAAATGATAAGGAAGATGCTCTATTGAGTGAACACATAAATAATGATCCTTTCGGAAATTATCATGCTACCGGATTGGGCACATATGTGATTTATGACGAAGACCAAGTTCTTCCGAAGGTCGTCAAAGAATCTGACGATAACCAAGCAAATGAGCTGTGGACATTGTATTTTGACAGAGTGAGGAGCAAAGTTGGAGCTAGAGCCAGGGTATGTCTAATATCCCCACAGAATGAGAAATTGTTGAGGTCTTTCTGATTCTAATTCACCTATTCAAACAATGAGGCTGAATATGAAGAATTAGTCCAAGGCCTAAGCCTATCGAAACGAATGGGTACTAAGCAATTGATTATGTTTAGAGATTTTGAACTAGTAGTTAATCAGGTCCGAGGAATCTCTGTAGCAAAGAATGTCTGAATGAGATCTTATCGGCATCGAATCTGGGACCTGATTGAAGTATTTGAAGCTTTTAACATCTTGACCGTTCCCCGAATGCAGAATAGCGATGTAGATCACATGGCAGTGATCGGCACTCAGTTTGATCCTGTCTCTGACTTGCTTCGGAACAAATATTCAGTACGAGTGCTTGTTCGACCAGCGATTCCCGACAATGATCAAAGTTGGCAAGTCTTTGAGAGTGATGATCACATCGCCTCGTTTATCCAACACTCAAGAGAATTCATTGATCAACTTCAACTGAAGATCGTCGAGGCCTATGCAGGACAAATTATGCAGCTCAGGTCAAATAAACTTCCAAAAGGGTTAGTTACTCTCAAGAATTTTTTTGATTATAATGACGTCCGAAATGATAAACAAAAATTCATGGCAGAGAAAAGTGATTATGAAAACCTTCAGGTCTCTGATGATAGAAATCTTCGGGTCAGGAAAGATGTCCCACAACGAGATAGAGAAAGGCTTATCGGTTTCTGTGAAAAATATGGAGTAGTGGCCTGGTCCTACGATGATCTAGAGGTTTACGATCCTGGCATCATTGAGCACACTATTGAACTAACAGAAGGTGCAAAGCCAATCCGACAGAAGCAGAGGCCAGTCAACCCTAAAGTTGAGGCCCTAATGGCATAAGAGCTAACCAAGCTCATTGATTCACGTATTGTCTTCCCAATTAAACATAGTACTTGGGTATCAAATCTAGTACCAGTCCGAAAGAAGAATGGTGATATCCGCTTATGCATGGATTTTTGAGACCTCAACAAAACATCTCTGAAGGATCACTACCCATTTCCTTCTATGGAGTCAATCCTCCAAATTGTCGCAGGATCCGAAATGTTCTCTTTGATAGATGGCTTCTCTGGCTATAACTAGATTCGAGTTAAAGAAGAAGATCAGCACAAGACTACGTTCACCACCAAGTGGGGAACATTTGCATATGCTAAAATTCCTTTTGGTTTATCCAATGCAGGGGCAACTTTCTAGCGAGCTATGGACATCGCATTCAGTGAACTGATCAATAAGTTTATTCTAATATATTTGGATGACCTTACTGTGTTCTCTAAATCTAAAGATGATCATTTTGATCATTTAGAATTAGTTTTTCAAAAGTGCCAGGAGTTCGGGGTTTCCTTAAGTCCAAAGAAATGTGTATTCAGAGTACCTCAGGGTAAGCTATTAGGGCATGTTGTATCTAAAGAAGGTATTTCAATTGACCCCGAACGAGTAAAGGCTATTAAGGAGCTTCCCCTTCCGGTAAATAAGAAAGGTGTCCAGTCTTTTCACGGCAAGGTAAATTTTGTCAGCAAATTTATTTCCAATTTTGCAGGAATGATTAGGCCGATCACTCTAATGCTAAAAAAGGATCAAGCTTTCAAATGGACAACAGAAGCTCGAGAGGCTTTCGAAAAGGTCAAAGAAGCGATCTCCACAGCCCCGGTGCTGATTAATCTAGATCAATGCAAATATTTTATAATGTATGCCTTCAGTAGCAAGTCCAGTATCACTACTGTTCTGACTCAAAAGGATAGTGAAGGAAAGGGAGAGCATCCAGTGGCTTTCTATTCCCAAACGCTAAAAGAATATGAGGCGAATTATAACTTCGTCGAAAGACAGGCCTTTGCGATAGTAAAAGGTCTTAAAAAATTATGCCATCTAATTTCCCGCAATAAAGTTCTAGTATATGTCGCAAATTCTAGTGTGCGTGAATACGTCATGGAAAGAGAGATCACAGAAAAAATGGCTGATTGGATTACCAAGATCCTGGAGTATGACATCGAGGTCAGGCCTACCAAGACTGTTAAGGGCAGAGGACTATGTGAGTATATGGCACAGAATGAGCAGGTACCTGCCAAGGAGGAATAGCCAGAACTCATCCTGATAAATGAATTAGGATCAGAAGACAATTATTTAACAAATAGAATGAACTTCATGCAAACCGGAAGGTATCCACTAGGCCTATCATCCCAAAAGAAAAGGTATTACCGGCTTCAAAATTGCGGATATACGATGATAGAAGAACTTTTGTTCAAAAGAAATTTTAATGGTGTGCTCTTGCAATGCGTTACTTCAGGGGAGGTGCAAAGGATTCTCGACACATTTTATAATAGCGACAAAGGTGGACATTTCTCCACCAAAACTACCACCACAAAAGTCCTACAAGCTGGATATTAATGGCCTACACTTTTCAGGAATTCCTACTCTCTGGTAAGGGCTTGTAAAAAATGTCAGTTCTTCTTTGACAGAAGGAAAAATTCAGCGATATCGTGGTGGATGAACCATTTGTGCAATGGGGCCTGGACTTCATCGGAATGATCAATCCGGTTTCTAGTGCCATACATAAGTGGATTTTAACAGCTACTGACTACTTTACAAGGTGGGCGGAAGTTGTTCCCCTTAAGGGGGCAACAGAAACAAAGATTGTAGACTTCCTTGAAGCACTGGTGACAAGGTTCGGCCCTCTGAAGATAATCATTTCGGACAACGCTAGAGCATTTCTAGGTACAAAGGTATGTCACTTTGCATTAAAAATTGGCATATTCTTTAAAACATCATCAAACTATTATCCACAGGGAAATGGCCTAGCCGAGTCGACAAACAAAAGTTTAGTCTGACTCCTTAAAAAAGTTGGCTCAGAACACCAGAGGGAATGGCATAAAAATCTCTGAAAAGCACTCTAGGCCAACCGAATAACTCCCAAGCAAGTCCTCAAGACTTCGCCCTATGAGCTGGTATATGGGAAGGAGGCACTGTTACCTATCTCCATGGAGATCCCAGCAATACAGTTACTGAAATCTCTTGAGATAGAACAAAATGGAGTCATGGAGGTTCGGCTTGCCGAACTGTTGGAAGTACAAGAAAAAAGGAAGAATTCCCTAATAGCAATGACAAGCCGTCAATAGGTGGTCAAACGATGGTTTGACAAGAAGGCTTCTGACCAAGGTCTGAAAAGTGGGGACTTAGTGCTAAAATATGACAACAGAGCTACAAAGTCAGGTAAACACAGTAAATTTGATAGCCTATGGGAGGGACCCTTCAAAATTATTCGGGCTAGGCAGCACAACGCTTTTGAGCTGGAAAATATGGAACAAGAGCCGTTAGGAATCCCGGTCAATGGGATTCATCTTAAGTTGTTTCATTAGGCATTATGCTCTACCTTGTACAGTTGTAAATAACGCTTTTGTTTCCTTTCCTATGTGTGGCTTGTTCTTTTTCTAAAATCAGTTGTCTTTCTATGTATTTGCTCATCGTCGTTGGCGGGTAAAACATCAAAGTTAATATTACATAAAATACACTCATGCATGGAGAAATAGCATACAAAACTAACAAACCCAAAAAAAATTAAACACAGAAGCAAAAAGGGAGCATGGATTTTTGTTAAAATAAGAAGTATGTATTTATATATATGTTATTCAGTTACAAAATGGCTGGGAGGCCGATTTACAAAATATACAAGTATCTGGGTACATTATATATACGAGAGCCTTTTATCAGGCTCATCTAAAACAGGAAAGTTACATGTTGAACAAGCAGGCAAGGGAGTTACCTATCCAAAGGAATGGCTAGTAGCAACCGACGCATCCACTCCAGTGTCTGCTTCTTCCTCGTCCACATCCTCGTCAGCAACACTGGTAGCATCATTTGGCACAACTGCCAGTGGCAGTGGGAACACCAGGTTTCTGAAGTCAGTGTACCAGTCTATGTCGTAGAAAGGTATCACATTGTAGCTCCGAAACAGGAAGTGAAGGGCCTGAGTAACCCTCTGCTGGTGTTGGTCACGGGTCTACAGGCGAAATCCGCTAAGAAATGGCAACCAAATGACAACAGCCTCTTCTTCGATAAAGCAACACAGGTCGCTGGCTGTTGGCAGACCTATCCCATATGCAGCATGTGCAACGACCTCACCAAGACCATTCAAGTATTTCTTCAGGAAGATTTCCTTCACTAGCCTCAGGATAAGTGGTCGGGGAACACTGATGTCCAACATGGATGCTACAAAGTGTGAACATATGTCAGTATTCACCCTATACTTATCCTCATATTCTACGTAATCCTTGCCTATGACCCACTTAATGGCCACTAGAACCAGCGAATGCTTGTTCTTCGTCATCCTTTTCAGCCTTTTAGTAGAAATCTCACCTACGAATGTCGTCTGTGATTTAAACGAGGTTAGGCGAATTGGAGTATCCATTCGTCCTGACACTATCCCTAAGTCTCTTAAGATAATGCCGAATTTGCTCACCACCTAACCTATGAAGGGACTTGCTTGGCAATCTGCTACTGACCTATCACCTCTTAAATGCTAGTATGTTTGCTCGCTATCTACTGGCCTATTTATAGAAAAATTGACAAGACATATGCCAATCTGCCTCTAAGAAACGTGATGTATGTTGGCTACCATCTCGAAGGCTGAATCTGTGTTTGTTCACATTTTGGGCTAGTACATGCATGATAGCATGGCTCAATGCGTGCTTAATTGAATGAAGTTGATTAATTAGCTTTAAAAAGGTGGCACTTGTTGGTGAAATGATGTATGGTCGTAAGCTATTGTATCATATCTCAAACGCATCCCAGAGCCTAAGGCGATACTCGTATCTTTTTCAGGCGGTGATCGTTTGCTTGGTGTAATCATTCCAGCCAGGATATTAATTGTCAGCGCATGTTAACGCAGCATTGGAAGGCTAGTTGCAAGCTCAATTTCCAAGGAAATCAAGGCATATCACATGATCTCTTAAAAGCAATGATGAAATCTGGCCGCCTCGAAATAGCAATTAGTTCATCTTGCACAAGTTGTAGGATTAACGGTACATGCCAAATTAAATGCAAAAGGCTTGCTTTTGCCTACCACCTTGGGAAAGGTTGCTACTATTGCAAGAAAAAGGCTAAAATATTTCAAAGGCTTTTACAAATGCAGGAAAGTGCAAAGTGTTTTCGGTCTGCCTGTCTAGAGCAAGCAAATTCACAGGCCAGGAGCTTACAAATTCTGCAGAGAAAGAAAAATGTCAGAATCTTCAACCCAGCAGATGCAGGAAGAGATTAGCTAGGAACTGTTCACGGCTATTCGTTCTTCGGCTGAGGTATACGTGTACAAAGATGTAGCATACGCCACACCTGGTATACCCGCGAAGATGAAAAGAGCCCACATAGAAGAGTTGGATAGACCCAAGGAATGGAGTAACCAGAAAAGAGTTAAAGAAAAATGGGATAATATCTACGACCCAAAGCTTGCAAAGAACCCTAAATCTTTCAAAGAGGCGGCTTGTGCAAGGTTATCAGTAGCAAAGGCAGACCAATCCACGGCAGGTAGAGTCTGGTATAGCGGTCTCCCACAATACATGGTCCCATTGGTGCAGTATTGCCCAGAGGTGGTCGGTGCGACTTTTCAGTGCTATAATCCAGATACCCACTACATTAAAGGCCACAATTTAAGGGTTCAAATCAGCCCAAAAGCTATCTGGCACATGTTATGTATCCTGGATCTAAGCAGAAGGAAAGAGACTATCGAACCTTTTCGCCCAAGTAAGGGGGAGAAAATATGGAAGAAAATGAAAATCGGCTCCGATTTCTTGTTAGAAGAAACTAGTAAGAAAGGTGTCGCATCCGCTAAAGCACCAAGTATCCCATTATCATGTGGTTCATTCTGTGATGATCTTCAGGACCCCATGTCCATGCTGGTGTTTGTTTGCGGCTGAGACTCTGATGAGAAGATCGAGGATTTTTAGCTAGGCCCTGCAATACAGTTTCGCAAGCAGCATAAACTCTTTTGGTATGATTTTGCTAAGTTCATGGTTGAAGAAATAATACATCAAATGGAGAATTATCAGGCGGAGAAGAATTTTAGATTCCTTTCCTACCTGGTCCACATGTTCTTGCATCAGAATCTAGATTTTTTTGCCTGATTTCTTCTGCTATCAATTTTTTATGAGCAGAACAGAAGAAAACCGGTGTCAACGTGGACACCTTTCCTTTCCGCAACATATGACTACTATGCATTCACGGACTATTTCATAGCCCTAGTTTTGAATGATTTGATCAAAGAAGGTAATATCGTCTGGCTCACCATGGAGCAGACTGGATTTATGCAAAGCTACACCCCTACTTGTGACTGGTTCTTAGGCAATGATTTCACAATCCTCTGAATGTGGGGTTTTACTGGCAAACCTTTCCTACTCCCGGCTTGTGTCACCGATAGAGTGCTCACGCTGGAGGATTTTTGACAAGTATGTGTCATTGATTTCACCTTCTGTAGCAGCGAAAGTGTCAAGAAGAAGGGATTCTTCACTTGCCCAAAGAATTTCAAGTCGGTAACACTGGTTAAAAAATAATCACATAAGTTGCTAGAGGAGAAGCTGGCACATCTAGGATTGGTACTAGTAAATGATAAGTGGGATTAAAACCCTTTCAATGACCTTCTAGAGCCACATATGAAGGTTACCCATGTTCCCCGACCATACTAGGAGAAGCTTCTTAATAAGCGGACTGATAGAGAGGAAAATTTTGTTGAATTAGCGCAAATCCCTACACCGGATACCAGGGGCCCATGGCACAAGTTCTACTTTCTAGTGGTTGTGGCCAAGGACAATCTTCTGATAGAGCGCAGCATGTATAACAAGTTGAAAAAGGGTGAAGAATGGAGCAATGAAAAGATAAGAGCTTTCTGGAAATATCGCCAGGAAACGGCACAGTTGAATGCTCTATATAATCAATTGAAGGACGACCAGAAATTTGACAGATGGTGGAATGAAGGCCACCCCAACCCAAACTCTAGTGCTGATAAGAGTGAAGAGGGAGAGGAGTCTGAGGAGCATGAAGAAGAAGCGGCAGTATCATCCTCTTCAGCACAAAAGGGTGAGGCTTCCAAGCAAACCGCCTATGTGGCCACTAATGTACGTTTTAATATATCAAGGGGCTCGCTTACACGCACTTGGGCCGCTAAACTGGCCTGGCTAACACCTCATCAGAAGGATCCGACTGCCAAAGTTAGTGAGGTTCCACCTACGAAAAGGTAGCGCATAGAAAGTATTATCGGAGGTGTTTTGCAAGAACCCGTCGGAGGAGAAGTGCCCGCTGCTAGCCAAATGCCAGAGTTTTCAGGAGAGTCACGAACGATCCTGCAACAACCGCCGACCAGTCAACAGGTATATTTCGCTCCTTCTTCTCTTGCATCTCATTCCTTCGTATCTGCCCCTGCTCCATTGTCAACTCTTGCCAAAAGCCTGAGCCCTCCACCTTCTGCTTCTGGTCCAGCTTATTCAGTTGGATTTTCCTAATATTCACAAGCTCAATTGTTTATAATTACTCCTCTGAGTATGCTCATTCCTACTGCTGCCGCTCAGTCTTTTCTCACCTCACTTTCAGAAAATGTTCCCCCTATCGACCCCCATTCTTTTTTCGCTATGCTTACTTATCCCCGTCCGTTGCAACAAGCTGACACCCTGTTAGCAACTAATTTTTTTCCAGCTAATTAGCCTTATGACTGAATATTTGATTCAGCCACTACAAATGTCTAGCCCTACTAATAGCTCTTAGGCTAAGTTATGGAACGTACCACACTTTTCTCCACAAACTGTTACTCTCCAGAAGAAGCAAATGCGTGCGCCTATGAAAATTACCTATCCCTATGCCCTATCTTCTAGTATTCCTTTTGCGGGTGGGCTAGTTTCATCACCAAATGAATTCATAGCGCAGATAGATTGTAGAAAAGAGGCACATGCAAATAGAATGAGGCGACGCAAGGCAAATGATGACAATGCTCCCACCGAGCCGAGAGTTCAAGCTTCGTATGATGAGGTCCGGCAGGAATTAAAATTTGCAACTATGTACCCAAGGATAAGCAAACCTCAAGGAGAAATGCAGCCCAAAGATTATGAGATCTACGCTGTCGGACTCGACATGAAGGTAGCCCGGCCGCAAGATAAAGTCAAAATCATGGAGGAGATGCAACGGGTGGTCACTTCCGACTTCCTCAAAACTGGACGCCAGTTAAAAAAGAAATATGAGCAGCTCAGGGCAGCCAAGGAAAGGGTGAGCTTTCTAGAGACAAAGGAGAAATATTTGGAGGTAGATATCGCCCAAATGACTAGAAGGGCGTTAACCGCAGAGAATGAGAGGAACAGGCTTCAAGGAAAAATTGTGAAAATCCAGGTTGCCGACCCAGGCTTAGTAAAAGAATTGCAAAGCCAGAACCAAGCAGCACAGCAGAGCCTACGGTCAAAAGAGGAAGAGCTCGAACGCATCTGCCTTGAATATAGTCAAGGGATGGCTCAAAAAGGTGAGGAGTTGGAACGCCTACAAGAGCAGTATCAGCAAAAGGTATAGGAGAAAGAGGCCAAATTCAAAAGCCTGAAGACTAAGCTAGAAGAAGAACTTTGAGAGACAAAGGCTTCTTTGGAGGAGCAATCGACTAACCACTCCCGAGCTGAAAAAAATTGGAATAAAGAAATGAACAGCTATGCGGAGCAGCTAGCGTCTGAGAAAAAAAAAGGCAGAATTAGCCGAGGCCCTCATTTCAAGAGATGCGGAGATTTCTTCACTTAAAGCCTCTCTGCTACCTGCCCCTACCCAACCTGATGTCATCCCACTGGTTAGGCAATTGTACATTTCTCACTAGGAGAAAGTCAAGACCTTCTGTCTAACACTACAGCCTACCATTCGATTCATCGACAAGGCATCGAGACTCAATCAAGAAGCTCACGACACAATGGAGCAGTTCTCGCGTTTCATCCTATAAAAGGTTTTTGAGGGAAGGGACTTGCTCAACAAGCTATACTCCATCTCAGACGAAATCCTTGCTGAGGTAGGTATCGAAGATTGGGACATTGCTGCTCAAATTGCCAATAAATTTATCCATTATCACTCTGCTTTCTAGAGCACTAAGGCATCGACGGCTTTTCTAAGCAAGGCGCTTGATGGCATACGGGGAAGTTTCTCTGAGTTAGGCAACTTGGGGCTGCCATCCCCATTCCTCAAGGATGGCTTCATTGCCACAACTACACAGATTGCGGAGGCTATTGAGCAGAAGGAGAACGACCCAGAGGCATTCAGAGAATTCGGCAGCTCCCCATCGGCAGCCGACATCGAAGTAATCATTAATCCACTCTCCCAACTGCTTTTCCATATCCAAGTAGGCACCGGCCTACGTAAGGTGCTGCTTTACAAAGAAGCTATTGACCTCTGCGGGGCACAAGAAAATTTGCACAGCATGGAAAAGCCGTCTGAAAGTGAATGGTTGCCCTTGCAGGCTGCTCTTTCCAAACTCTGACTCCATTCGCCCTATGGATAAAAGCTCTGGTCTGCAGAACCAAAGAGTTTTTGGGTTCTACGTTCCTTTTCTGAAATGCCCCTGATAGTCGCCAAAAGCTATTAAAATAAATATTCGAACAGCTCCCTTCAGGTTTCTTTTTGTGAATGTGTGTGTGTCGGCCTGTGTGTCGCCAAGTCCAGTCAGCTTTTCATCGAGTTTTGATCTCTTGTTGTATGCATCCTCTCTGCGCAACTTCGGGTAACGGCTTCCCTTTCGGTGCCTGAGAGGCTGCGCTGGGCATCCACGTGTCTCAGTTGTGGAGGTTTTTATTTTCTTTTTGCCTTAAAGTCTCTTCGAGTTGCGAAAGCCTTCTACCGGGGCCATCACTTCTAAAGATTGTCAGAGGGACCCACTTCTTGCTACGTGGCGACGTATCACAAGTTTTTCATGCGGGAATGAAATAAGTAGCTATGAGCTGCGAAGTGCTTCCACAGGCATTCTTTTATTATTGGCCGGCCCCACCTCCTGCTAGGTGGCAACCATTTGCATATTTTCAAATAGACAGAGGGGTGAGCAACCGCAGGCTACGAAACGCTGCCATGCATCTTTCGCACCTAGTTGATGCGGCTTTCTCTCCACTACAACAAAGACCTCAGCCCATGGGACACGTGTTGCTACTTCGCAATCTCTCAGCAGCAGTAAGGGAAGTTTTCATTCGGGCAGCGATAGGCTGCCACGTGCCCTACGCTGATTCTCAAAGTAAGCGATAGGCCGGCTGAGGGAGAATATGCTATTAGATGCTGCTCTTCATGGTTTTTCAAAGCGGTGGATGATGCTTGTCACCTCGGGCATGGCTGGGACCACTACCATCATTACAAAGGGCGCGTCTGCAACTGAATGACCAGATGTTGTGTTCTAGCTCATTGCTGTTGTAACAACATTAGCAATCTTCCGATTCTGGCATCATTACAGGGAATTGTGGGATCTTTTCTGTTATAGCATTTCAAAGCGGTGGGATTTTTTTTCTCCAGCTATATATATGCTCTCTCTGTCAACCAAGAAAAAGAAGAACAAAAATAGATCCAAGAGCTTTAAGGATACTATTTTAGCAAGGGACACCAGGCCTCTTTTATATGTTTATTTTGCAAGAAACTTTTAGACTGTGCCCACTGTTCGGCCTTTCTATTTTTCATATTTTGATCAAACTGTAAATTGTGTCTTTTATTGTCTTAAGCATTTCATTTGACAAGACTTCTATATATTGAATACAAGCTTGCTTATCTAAATCATGTCTAAATGACTCTTCTTAGTAGTAAGGATGTATACAATATTATTTTATGTCAATAAATGAACTGTTTATGCTATAGCTTTAAGTTTCTGACGTTTTGGAACATGACAACACCATTCAGACCCTTAAGTCTATAGCATAAACAGTTCATTTTTGGAACATGACAACACCATTCAGACCCTTAAGTCTATGATTTATCATGCCCATCAGCAAACTTTGGTGCATCGCCTTAGATTAGATTTTGCTTCATTATATCTGTTTCCTTTTCCCTTTACAAAAAACCATTATAGAAGAAGCTGTCTTCTTTAAAAATTTGGAGGTTACTCAGTTTGGCGCAAAGGGGTCCCCTTTGAACTGAGTTTCCCATAAGGCATTGTTACCTCGCTAATTTTTGACATCAACAGCTACCTTACAAGAACATGGTGGACGATTATAAAAAGTATTTTGTGGCAATCAAGTTTTCACAAATCCCAAGGATTGATAATAAAGTTGCAGATGCAATGGCTACAATTGATTCCTTGTTGCAATTACCAAAAAAATCAAAAATAGTATGAATTCTTCGTGGAACAATTATTTTCTCTTGCCTATGATAACCTGAGACCCAAGTCATATGCCATTTAACTGGTTTTGATTCACCTTTATATGGAAATATTTATACCTATCTAAAAAACATCTTACCTTCGGACTTATCCCGAAACCAAAAAAGGAATTGCATACGCCAATCATCCCGTTATACTTTGATCGTCGATATCCTTTATCGACGTGGTCTTGATGGTACTCTCCTTCGATGTCTTGAACATGACGAATCTGAACAAGCCTTACAAGAGGTTCATGGTGGTATTTGTGGAACTCATTCAAGTGGTTTAACCTTAGCCAAGAAACTTGTTAGAATGGGATGTTATTGGTCTAACATGGAGAGAGAATCTTTTACTTTTTTCAAGAAGTTTTTTAAATGCCAGATTCATGGGAATCTTATTCATGCACCTACACAGGAACTACATCCTTCCACACCAACATGGCCTTTTTTTTAGTGGGGACTAGATCTTGTTGGAAAAATTCATCCTTCATCATCAAATGGGCATAAATTCATCATCACGGCTACAAAATATTTTACAAAATGGATAGAAGTTGTTCCTTTGACAACCGTGACTGGTAAACAAATCTCTTCATTTATCTTGAATTACATCATTTTTCGCTATGGAATTCCTAATTCTATCATCACTGATAATGGGAGGCCTTTTAAGAATCAGGATGTTGAGAAACTTTGTGAAAGATTTCACATCCAACACAAGTTCTCTACACCTTACTATCCACAAGGAAATGGTCAAGCAGAAGCTTCAAACAAAACAATCTTGAAGATCTTGAAGAAGACAGTAAATGATGCCGGTCATGATTGGCATGTCCAGTTAAATCCAGTTTTGTGGGCATACAGAACCAGCATTCGCACACCAACAGGAGCTACCCCATATGCCTTGGTATATGGAGCATAAGCGGTCTTACCATTAGAGGTTGAAATACCTTCACTTAGGGTCTCATTGAAAGGATTGATAAATAATGAAGAATACTGAGTATCTCATCTGCAAGAGCTAGAACTGTTAGATGAAAGACGTCAACATGCAGCTGATCATTTGAAGGGTTATCAACAAGCTATGTCCCATAGCTACAATCATAGAGTTAAACCATGGACATTTCAAGTAGGTGACTTAGTCTTGAAAGAAAATCCATGCAATCAACAAGACAGAGAAAAAAAAGAAAAATTTGAGCCAAATTGGCTTGGTCCATTTGTCATCATTGCAGCATACGGTTCTAGAGCATATCAGTTATCTACGTCAAAAGAAGACCTGTTTGAAGAACCAATCAACAACATTCATTTGAAGAAGTTCTATGTCTGAATCATCAAAACTAAAAAATACAAAAAAATCAAAAAAAGTCTTGAAAAAATACAAAAAAATAGAAAAAGTCCTGAAAAAAATACAAAAAACTCAGAATAAGTCCTGAAAAAATACAAAAAAATAAAAAAATGTCCTTAAAAAGTGCATAAAAATTAGAAAAAGTCTTTAAAAAGTGCTATAAAAACAAGTGGTGAAAACCTAGAAAACAGGCACTACTTGTGATCAAAATGGGCTCCTCTATCTATTAGATTATGTCTTGCATTCAAATAACAGCATCATCTATCCATATCTATCATTTGTACATATCTATCATATCCATATCATCCAATGGGAATCCTTGTGTTTCATCATGGCTTGATGAAATTTGTACATATCCATAACAATCAGGTTGTGTTTACACTGGGGGTAGAAACACAAACCAAACAAGAGAGGGGCAACGAGCTTTTAGAACATCACAAATGGACAAATGACATTTTTCCAAAATGCGACATATATTGATGCATCAAATCAACCATAACACCAAAACAATCACTTAATGCCAATAAAAACAAACAACATAGTCAAAAACAACGTTAATCAAAACACAAACATCAATGTTGATAACCGAGTTGGATGATCTTAATCTGAATAATGTTTGGAATACTTTAAGCAAAATTTGAATTGTTGGTTGATTTTCTATCATATCTCTAGAGCAATTTGATGATGTACTGAACTAGAAAAGCAAGGAAGGAGTATGATTTTTTTTGTCTGTTGTTTGTGAGTGAATCATTAGTACTATTCAAATTGGTCGCGAGACATGCTCTACTATGTATCATTGATGACATTTCAGAATTTGCATGGGAAACGGGTTAACTCTTGTTTGTTTATGCAAGCGATACTCAGGTCATCTCGATTCAATTATACCTAGATGTCTGTATTATCTTGCTATATCAAAAATCATGAAAATAATACTCAGGTCATCATTCGTACTAACATACCCTTTGATGCTTGTATTAACTTTCAACATTTCAATGCTCTATGATGACACAAAAAAAGCACAAATAAGCTTTCAGAATGGCAATATTGTATAGATATCCTACATGGTTAATATAGATTACATTCATTTAGAATTTTTATTTTTGCATTTATAGATTTTCCCACAAGCTGGAAAAGTATCAAAGTTTCATATCTTTTCAATAAAATGACTGAGTACATTTTGACATTTCACAAAAACATCATCACATACATTTTTCATACATATTTGCATCATAAAATCATAAAAACAAATCATACATCATAATCAAAATATTCATAGGCATTCATCATTTCACATTCATATTCATACAAACATTCATCAATAGATTGTAATCATATCATAGCATTGCACTTGCATTTTCATATTTAAAAATCATGCATACATATACATCATGAGCATTAACATCGTGAAACCATCATATCATAAACATCGTGCATATAGAAAATAGACACATTCACCATATAAGGAATCATCGCTGCATATCATATGTCTCAAAAATGAATGTCAAATGTACAAAATATGTCAACTATACATGACATCACATCATCAAAAATGGGATCATATCAGTGTGTATACAAATGTCTCAACAGAGTATCAATAAGACATATAAACCATCATGCCAAAAAGCACTATGAAGTGCTATCCTCTAATGGTGCTGGTCTGGGACCTGCCCCACCTATACCTGATGGACCTGCTCCACCTACTCTTGATGACCCTCCTGGAGGTAGTGGCTGAGATACACCCCAGTTGGTAGCCCATGAGCAACTATGTGTAGACCAAGACTGTGTATAACTCATTCTCCACTTGGGTGGCACTGCATCATGATACCTGGTCCTATAGAACTCTACCTCCCAAGTGGCCCTGGTCACCTCTCTCATCATGTCACCAATCAAGGTACCTGCTGCTACTCTCTACAGATTGTCAGCTAGGGGCATGGCCTGCTCACCCTGTCGTCTGGCTATATCTCTCTCGTCTGTCACTGTAGTCAGCTGTCCTTATAGCTATGTGACCAAGGCCTGTGCCTGTGCTAGCTGACCCTATAAGCTCTACACTCTACTCTGTAAGGTAGCTATCTGACTCAGCACCACTGGATCTACTGTAGACGATGGAGCTGAATGTCTCATTCGCGGACCACCTCTGCCACCTCTACCTCCTCCACCACTATCACCTCCACTCTCCTCATCACCGCTATCTCCATCTCCATCTGACTCATCATCATCATCCTCCTTGGAGTCATCACCCTCTGAAGCCACCTCTCGCTATCGCCTATGTCCCCCTATATGTGGTCTCTGCTCTGCAATTGGAGTGGCAGGCTCATCAGGATCAAATAATCGTGGTGCAGGATGCTCCAACACATACTAACCATATTCTGGAGTCATCCCCTCGTCAAGAATATCAACTCTGTAGTCCCATGCCTATACTCCTAAACCAGTGAACTCTGCCACTACTGCATCATATGCAATCTGTTGACCCCACACTGTAATCTCCTACTGCTGACGCACATAAATAGAAAAACCTTGGGGCATACCCTGAGGCTGACCATACTGTCGCCACACTCAACCAAGAAGAAACCTCTCAATAATCCTAGGAGTACAACCAATCAGATATCTGGTGGTAAAACATAGGGCATCTCCCTAGCATCCTCTGGCCATGCCTCACAATCTACATAGGGTCGCCAGCATACTGTATCGAGATCATCCAGAAGACGTTGTCAATGATCTAGTTTGCCCAACCTCGGCTGAGCAATGACATCAATATATCTAAATTTGTACGGTCGACCAACAGGCCGTCATCCTCGAGTCAATGGTCATATAATGGTAAAATGCTCCCATGCCCATATCTATAAAAGTGAACAACCAACAACTAAACTCCGGCCTCCACCATAAACAATATGGTGTAGCTCATCATATAAATGTGCAAGAATGCATGATCCCCAAGCATATCATGTACCCTACATCACCATACTCTCAAGTACATGACTCCACCCGACTGCAAAACCCTTCGACCTATGGTCGGGGCACAAAACACCTCCAATGAAGCCTGCAAGTACAGAGGGTAAAGGCACATACGAATCTATCATCTTTGCCCATGAGATATAATATCCTACAATGTGATCATCTCTGAATATCCACCTCAAAGCATCAGTACCTCCTGCCTCCCAGCCATCAAATCTCACTACCTCACCCATCACTGGAATCCTCAAGATGCGGTATACATCCTCTCGAGTCACGGTAATCTCTCCTATTGGAAAATGAAAGGTGTTCATGTCACTGTGCTACCTCTCTACAAGTGTTGTCAATAAACCTCTATTGAGATGCACCTCAGGCATCTCAAGTAATGAGGTTAGTCCACATGCCTCGCTCACATCTCTATCTTCCTGTACAAGATGCGGAATCAATCTCCATGTCTTCGGGAATTTCTCCCGTAGCTGTAAGATGCCCAATCTCTCTTATTTCATCAGAGGAATCATCAAGACAAAGCAACATGAATATCTAATCATCACGACAACTCAATCAAATCTGAATATCAACAACCTTTTTATTTTTCATCATCATGGAAAATACATTTATCAAAATCCTGTTTCTTTTTAACAACTTTAGAAGCAAACTTATCAACCTATTTTTTTTTCATCATCATGGAAAATATATTTATCAAAATCCTGTTTGTTTTTAACAACTTTAGAAGCAAACTTATCAACCTATTTGTTTTTCATCATCATGGAAAGCAAATTTATCAAAATCCTGTTTGTTTTTAACAACTTTAGAAGCAAACTTATCAAAATCCTATTTGTTTTTAACAACTTTAAAAGCAAATTTATCAGCTATTATTTGTTTTCTAACAACTTTGGGAACAAACTGATCACACAAAATCACATCAAATCATGGGCACTGCAGAAATTATTATGGGCGCTGCTGAAATCATCATGGGCGCTAAGAAATGATAGGCACTACAAAAATTATGATGGGCGCTATAGAAATCCTCATGGGCACTATGAAATCATGGGCGCTAGGGAAAATTTAATGGGTCTACAAAAATATTGAAGGGTGCTAAAAGACAGCATGAAGGTACATAAATGTTGGAAAATGTGCCATAAATGGAAAAATTTCAAACACTAAAGGTTTAACGAGGTACATACTGCGGGCCCATAGTGTGTCGGCCGTTGATGTTGTCGGATGCACTTGAAACGGTGGTGGTGGATAGGAAGTGCCATCTTTCTCACTCTAGAGCTCGAAAATTACAATTTTTACTAGGTTAAAATGGGAAAATGACATGGAAAATGACATTTTAAACCTATTTAAAAGTAAAATTCGGGCATTTTATCACATTCTATCATTGCAGGGGCAATTTAGGTCATCAATTCTTCATCTCACATCTTTCCATGTCAATTTCTTCACATCATCATTTTCGAACGATGAATCGACATCTTCAAAATCATAAAAATCAAAAAATTCCAAAAAATCTAAAAATTCAAAAAATTCACAACAATCAAAATCTTATCGATTCATCGTCTGAGGGAGCATATACCTATCAACATTTGACAATCAGCATCTAGGAAAATTTCAAAATTCTTTGAAGCAATGCATAAAATACATCACTTCAAAGAGGGGCAAAATGTATACACCTAAAAATGGTCACATCACAATAGTCTAGTAATTAATTAAATATTTTTAATATTTAATTAAATCTTTGAATTCAATCTACGTATAAATAAATCTAAATAATTTATTTATATTGTGCATTCTTTCATTTCGATTAAATAAATAAGTTTATTTAATCACTTTTCTTATCCATTTCTTAATTAATTAAATAAACATTATGATTTATTTATATTAATTATTATATAATCTTGGCTTGAATATTTTATTCAAATAAAGATTAAGTATTCTTCTATTCTAAATCTTCTAAAGTTCATTCACAATTAAATATTCCAAATATTTAATTAAATCCTCTAAAGTCCATTCACAATTAAATATTCCAAATATTTAATTAATTCTTCTAAAGTCTATTCACGATTAAATATTCTAAATATTTAATTAAGTCTTTTATAGTTCTAAAATCAAATATCAAACTCACATAAAATTAAATAAATTTATTTATTTAATTTGGATTATCTTCAACAATCGTGAAAACAAACTTCAAAACAAAAAAATAATTTCTATGTTTCTAAGCAAAAGTTGTTCCCGTGGGTTGAAGACAAACCTCCATTCTTCTCTCCAACCTCCCAACATCTTCCATCTTCCTCTCAACCTCTCCATCTCTCACCATTCAAAATTACCAGGCAATCTCACAGCCATTGATCTTTGCCAGCCAGGCTCTTGCCTGTAAAAGGCTATAAAAAGGACTGTCGGGTCTTCAAAAATAGGAGAAGCTTTCATACAGGAAAACTATAGTCAATCATCCTTCCAGCATCCATAGCCTTTAAAATCATAGCATAGCATAGCTTAGCATATTAGCAATCCATATCATGGCTTATCATCCTCATATCATAGCTTCAATAGCATTCATAATCCATAGCCCCTGTGCATATCCGTATATCAATATTTCACTCCACCAGCATATAGGATAGAGAACTACTCTCCCTTTGCATACTCATTCTGCAGGTAGCCATTCTAAGAAGCTTTACTTACACAATCTGACAGCAGCAGCTTCAAGAAAATCACTGGAGATAGAGGACAATGGAACGATTATGAAGAAGCTCTGTTGATTTATTTAATTTCAATTCTATTTAGTTTTTATTTAGTTTAATGTTGCATTGGTGTGTTTTTATTATCTTATTTTGATACTAGCATTTCCCACACACAAAACCTATGGTCAAGAATGCAAACTAATGGTCGAAAGTTTTGAGCAATTTCAAAGTTGGTTTCTAACAGAATCCTTTTGGAAATAATGTTTGACAAAATATTGACAAGGTATAGACTCAGATTTGACTTTGTATGAAGCTTTTACTTGTGACAGGCGAATGTGTCGTTTGAGGTCGTGAATGAGTCACGGTTTTGTGAATGCATTTCAGTTTGAGTGAATGCGGCTCGGGGACTGACAAATGCGACTCAGTTTGGCATATGCAGCTCTATAAGTTTCAAATGTGTTGTGACACATACACATGCGGTGTTTAAAATGTCAAATGTGGTTTATTAGAGCGATTGCATCTCAGAAACTCAAATGCGGTTCAACAGATGTGACATAGTTTGTGAAAATTAAGTTTCTTGTCATTTTGATGGAAAATTTGATCTGTCTAATGTTGAATGTTTTGTTCAGAACTGTAAATGTGATGAATCTAGAAAGCACTTGACAAGCACAATGTTTTGAATGTAAGCAAGTGCACATAAGACAATTATAATCATAAAGGCCAATAGTCCAAGGGTTTGTATACTTGATACAACCCACCATTATACCCCAGATTGGTGATAAACACCTTTCCCTCTCGAGAGTGGATAGCTTAGAATTTTGGTGGCATTAGCTCCCCTCCACGGCTCATTAACGTCATTCAAGCACACCAAATTCAGATTCTTTGGGTAATGACTTCCCAAGAATTGCTATCTCTACTCAAGGGGATCAATAGTGAGTGTCTTCGAGCATGATATTGTACCCTGCACTATATCAAGCAACAGCCAAAGAATGGTTGGACACTAAGACAAAAGGTTTTTAATACGAACATTATGTTCATAGGGCATGATCCATGTGGTGAGAGTCCCCTTTTGGATCCATCTCACCAGAACCACATGTGTGATTCTTGGGCTTTCCCCAAGAATCCACTTTTATATATCGGCTGGAAGTCCCTCGATGTCAAGGTGCTACCGGTTTGAGTCGTTCTGGGGTGAGTACTTTTTCCCACCAGAACAGGCCCAAGTTCTAGAGTTAGTAACCATTTCTCTTACACCCAAGATCGCCCGAAAGTGCAAGGGGAGAGGATACTTCGATTACTAAGTCATGAGGGTAATAACATATAAAAACGGGTCTGATTTTCTGATCACCGAGTTTTCACAAGGTGAGAGCATACTCACCTACCATTTTGCAAACACAGTCATGCAAATTAGAAGACATTGCTTTTTATTTGCACTGAAAGTAAGTGTGTACTAATCTAAGAAAAATATAGGCACAATGTTTTTAGTGTTTATTGTTTGACATTCGAACCTGTAAGACCACAAGTTAGAAGTTTGAATTTTTTCCTTTAACACACGAAAAGTAACTGCCAAATGTTGCAAATGAAAATTAGTACCACAAAAACATAACTAGGAAAAATGCAGAAGAACCAGAATAAAAAGAACAAAGAAAACAACAAAAAAACCGATTGCAAATAAACAGAAAACGTTACTAGTCAAATGTGTCACGACAAAGAGAATGCATCACGACAGAGCGAATGCGTCACTATGTGTGTCAAATGTGGCTCAGGAATACAAATGCGGCTTTCCACACTTCAATTGCGGTGCAATAGAGTGATTGCATTGTTTGGTTCTATGAATGTGTCATGACACATACGATGCATCATGATTTAAAAAAAACAATTGTGTCGCTCTGTACCTGTACCTACAAAAATGATAGAGAACGCACAAAACCATACGGAAAAAATAAAAAGAAACAGAGTTGGGTTCACCAATGTATCTAAGGGTTACTTTTAAGTTTAGTTTATCAAATGAATTGAAAGCATAAACCCAAAGAAATAATGAAGTGCAAAGAAACAATAAACGAAAACACATAAAATAGAACAATCTCACCTAATGTTTTTATTCTCCATGGTTGATCTCCATTACACCTTCTAACTTTCTGATTTGTGTTGCCCTCAGATTGAATGTGCGAGCAATCCTTGACGAAGTCCTACACAAGCTTTGAAGGATTTTCTTCTAAAATTCCTATGCCTATGACAATATGATCGAAACTTAATGAAAATATGACAATAAATTTTGCAATTTGTGTGAAATATCTGAGTATGTCAGTGCATAATCTAAAAATGAGAACAAAATAGCATTTTATAGAAAATTCCATGTTGAATGGATGGACGAGATTGACTTTCGACAGAGACCTAAAAGTAGAGGACAAGATTAAATCTGACAATCCCTAATCAGGGTTAGGGTAAAATCCTTAAGTGAGCGGTCGAGATGTCATCTGAGAGAATCAAATCGGCGATAGAGAATAAATGAGATAATTAATTTGAAAATAAATATTTTCAAAAATCAAGAAGATAAGAGTTGAACTGAAGATCAGATTTGGAAAATTAGTAATCTGCCCAATTACTTGATTTTTGGAGGAAAATTACCAATTTGAATTAAATTAATTCAAAATATGGATTTTGTCAAATAATAAATAATCGATTTTCAAATTATTTACCAAAATGGACTGTTAGTTAAGAATGTGATGACATTTTAAATAATTTCATTTATTTAAAATGAGATGAATATTAATTTTGACAATTAAATAATTAAAGATAATTATTTAATTTAGAAGATAAGATTAATTAATTAAATAAATTAAT
>VDFB02322083.1:23922934-23934920 GCA_007258455.2 Sequoia sempervirens | reverse complement strand
TGTAAGATCTATTTGCTTAACCTTATTTTCTAACAATCAATTTACCAAACCACTCCATATTAAGGACCATTTCACTAACTTGTAGTCATCCATTACTTCATATGTTGCAGGTTGTGTATGTGTGCCAATAAATCCTGATGATTGCGAGAACTTTAATCCTACAAGTGTACCCAATCTTTCTCAAGTAAAAGTCTTACCTTATTTTATAGTACTTCAAATGGTTAATTGAAGGTGCTTCTTTAGATTTGAGATAGTTGAACCCTAGATTAAAATATAGTATTAGATGGGTAGTATAATGATAAAATTGAGGTCCATTGAACACAAATTATGAACATAATTTACTGGATTATGAATAGTGTTACAATTATAATTATTTCTCCTTTACCTACCTCTGCATTAATGAAAAAGATAGATCCCTATAAATCTAACCATGAAAGTGTTGAAATCTGCAATATCTACAGGACTCCGAAAACTATCAAACATATTCTTTTTGAATGTTTTTATGCTCAGGAAATTTGGTACTTATTCTGCCATAAGTTGAAGGTCTAGAATAGCAATGGAAAAATTAAATGGCATGATATTATGTTTTGTAATTTCAAGCTCAAGTTTGATTGTAAGCTATTTTGGTATTTCTTATCTAGTGAGATCATGTGGCATTTGTGGAAGGCGGGAAATGATGATAAATTTAAGGGTATCAAGAGGGTACTTACTAAGTCTTGCAAGAGACTCACTTTCTACTCTGTTGCTCTACAGGTTTCAACTCTTGTGGAGATCTCAATGGAGAATTTCTTGAAGTCAATAACTGAAGGTGTTGCTAACAATACTAGAGAGGATCTCAGAAGTGGACCCGCCTGTAGGTTGAGCTTGGAAGAGACCGTGTTGTTCCAACAGACATTTGATGAGCTCTAGAGAGCAATTGATGAAGCTGCAAGCCCAGAAAGATAGTGCGGCCCCCAACAATTGGACCCCCAAGGAGAAACAATGGTGAACCTTGATATTGAAGAAGTTAGCAATGAGGAGAATGTAATCAACACTATGTATTGTTTACATTGATTTGAATAGTAGCAACATGTGGTGTTGTTAACAACAATTTGTATTATCTATGATGGTTTTGAAAACAACTAGTGTTTTTTGGTTTCTTTCTTGTTGTGTAAAGTACTGATACGGTATATTTCCTATTATGGAAATGCTTTGATATTGTACTGATCCTAATGCCGGATAGGAATTTTCATGATATGTAATGGACCTTAAACTATTTTCAATACAAAAAAAAAAAGATAGCAGATATTGGAAGTTCATGACATGTCTCATGTATGTGTTAGTATTTTAATTTTGTTTAAGTTGTTCAAGAGCTTGATTAAGTCAAGAATATGTTCTACAAGCTCTGCTCTCTTGACACTGCTCAACATTTTCCCTACACATTTTCTCTTCAATCCAGATGTTTCTTAACTCCTTCCCTTGTTAGCCCTTGGCTGTTTTAAAGTGTAATTCTTTTTCTATGCATCTTGCAGTTTGTATGTATGATCAGTCATCTCTAATGAAGCATGGATAACCTTTCATGGAATTGTTGTTGTAATTAGAAAACTTCCATTGTGAGAATAATCATTTAATTTGTATGGAAGTAAGTCTTTTTCATATTATTTGACTTGGTATTGTAAACTTGTCTTTGCAGGATTCTCTCGAGGGGAACAATAGAACTGTGATGATAGGTAGAGTTTTACAACACCATAAATCATTTGGCATTATCAATATACTGCTTATAGAATACTTTGTGCAAGTAAAATGGAATGTGCAATGACAATTGGTCTTGAATTCAAATCTGAATATAAGTACATTATACACAAGAAGATGGTATCTATTTTATGATTTAAAGAACCCAAAAATAAGAAAATTAATAGGTTCCATTTGTTTACTTGCTCTTAGACACTTGTTTAATTGGCGAGACCCTCAGAATCTCTTGCTAATAACCAATAGTGTTCAAAACTCTTGAAGAGGTCAAATCGGTGTGACATTGGATTTGTCTTACCGACGAAAGTCATCGGCAAGACATGGACTATTGGAGTGAGTTTTCTATCCTATGCTGATGATTGATCTCTCACCAACGGTACATTTCAACGAATATTTAAAAAAAAAAATTGCATTCTTTCATCAAAATTTTGACGAACACAATCGATGAATCACCGAAAAGCTCTGACGAAGTTGCTATAGCTACGATGAAGGCTTCATCATAATTCCTTGTCCATTTCATCACAACTTTGATGAAGTCTACCGACGAATCACAAAAAAGGTCTGGCGAAGCTACTTAGCTGCGACGAAGGCTTCGTTGTAAATCCTTTCCCATTTCGTCGCAATTTTGACAAATGCAATCGATGAATCACATAAAAGGTCTGACGAAGTTGCTTAGCTGTGACGAAGGCTTCATCGTAAATACTTTTCCATTTCGTCGAAATGGCGATGAAATTTTGGTGTTCTTTCAACGCTTCAGAAGAGCCATTGCAATTTCATTTTGGTTGTAATTCGTTGGTGGATACATGAAGTTTTCATCGATATTCCAATGAACATCCAAGTCATTTTATGATGTCGATGACCAACGAATCTGCCCCATTATTTTGATGTTTAATTCGTTGTCAGAATTGCGACGAAAAAACAACGATGAAAATGTTTTCATCATTTCGTCGCTTTTCCGACAAAGATTTGTCAAACAACCGATGAACATCCATCGGAAAATGGTGTCAAATTTAGTAGTGAGTCAATTTTTTTGTGTCCTTTATTTTTATGAAAGTCACAAAAATCTGCATCATTCCACCAAGATGGCTTGACTCTTGGTTCCCAAATTCTTGCTTCAGGTAATGTGATAAGTCTATGTGTAAGAAGTTCTCTCATTGTTGATTCTAGTGTTTGCCCCAATGGTGTGAATCTTTTTCGATTTGATGGTTTTTGATATGATTGTGGTTTGGATTCACCATTGTTCAGATTTTTGTTTTGATTGACACTTTGATTGATGTTTTGGTCATTGCTTTGATTGGTCTTCGCAATAGTTGTCGTCAAGTTAAATACCATTTTCACATTTTTTTTCATTTGTAGCATCATTGTTATTGTATTGATTTGATGAGTTTGTATTATTTGATCCTTCATTGTAGTGTTTTATTACCCCTCTTTTAACCAAGGCTTCTTCGATCTTGAGCTCATTTTCAATCACTTTCTCAAATGTAGGGGGGTATTGTAGTTCAAGCCTGTAGCTCATGTCATCAGTTAGGTTGTCAATGAATAGTTTCATCTTTTCCTCTTCAGGTATGGAACAAGGATATCTAGCGAACAACCTTCGCCATTGTTGTAGAAATGAGAGGAATGTTTCCCCTTTCTTTTTTTTTGTGTTATAAATATATTTTATTGTTATCTCATGTTGAATATTATAGGAGAATTGTGAGATAAACTTGTTGACTAGTTCCTCAAAGGATTGAAATTCCTAGTTGTAGTTTAGAGAACCATTCCATACATTGACCTCCTAAGCTTCTTAGAAATAAACTCATCAAGTAAGTTTGCTATTGTGCAAATTCTAAACTCATGGTTCTAAATTCCCTCACATGATCTATTGGATCAATTTTTCCATTGTATTTGTCATATTTCGGGAATTCACAATGTTTGTGAAAAGGATAGGGGGAAATGTCTTGTAGCATGTATCTTTTCGTGGTCCCTTTTCGCATATCCTAAAGTTGTTGTTGTAAATTTTACATTTGGTGTTTTAGGACAACCACTTGATCTGTATTTTGTGGTTCATTTTCAGCTCTTTTAGGTGCTTCTTTTAATCGATTGACATCAAATTCCTTGGGAATTTTTACACCTAAATTAGCTAGCATCAAAAGATATTTTTCTCCATCCTTTTCCAAAACTTTTTCCATGGATTGATGAAAATTTGGATCTTGTTGTGCAATTTTAATGTCCTCTTCAGTTATTTCATTACCATCTTTTTGATGGAATCTATGAAAGGGATTTTCTTCAACCATGGTATTTAGTGTTTCAATTTATTTTTCTCTAAGTTTATTCCTTTTATAACCTTGTCAAAATTGCCATACAAGTGTTGTTATTTTCACTAAACTTTGATCTTTTTTTTATGAATGCCAAGGATATTTAACTAAGTCGAATAGAATGATAAATTCTATTGATGAGACTAAGTCAAAATCTGATTATTTTGCTTCGTTTCCCGATTGTAGGATGACAAATCCTGATAAAGAAACTTAATAATCAATAATTGTGTTTGATAATATGACACTTTAAAAGTGCAAGATCTTGGTTTAATTTGGGATTGTTTCACTTGAAAAGTTTAGTTTTTGACAAGTTGGAGACACTGTGTTGACTGATAAAATGTTTTAATTTTGATAAAAATCTTGATTCTGATGTTAACTATCTAACTAATGGGAAAAATAACTCTCTGGCTTTTCATTTACTAGATGCGCTATAACAGACCTCAGATGTGCTAAAATAGAATGTGAATGTGTTGGTAAACTGACTGAATGTGCTAATAAACTGGGTAGATGCACTGTAAAATAGGGTTTATGCACTAACAGAAATAGTGCATGCACTGATAAAATGGGTAGATGCACTGAAATATTGGGTATATGCGCTAAAACAGAGGTTCAATGTGCTAAAATTATGGGTGAATGTGTTGACAGACTGGGTGTAGATGTGTTGTAATACAGGACAAATATGCTAAAACATAGTTTTGATGTGTTGGTTAAACAAGGTAGATGCGCTAAAATATTGGGTATATGAGCTAAAACAGAGTTTTATTGTGCTAATCTGGGAGTTGTCAGTATTTTCACAGTTCTGTCTGGTTGTTCTACTTTTTCTTAGTAAATACATTAATTCCAGGTTGTAATTTTTTGACCAAATGAATATTTTGGAAAAGTGTTTTTCTTGTAAATCTTGGAATTTGATGATCTAATTGGATGATACCTTTGAAAATAACTTCACACACAAAATCCAAATTGTAAACAATTGTTTCAGATTCTATGTATTAAACACGTAGTGAGTGTTCTAGAATCAGGTTTGTTTCTTTCAATTTCCATAGGTTTGACACAAATAGTTCAAGCACTTTTCTAATTGTCAAGTAGGTCACCTAGAATATCACAACCCATAGCTTGCAACTATGTCAGCTCACACAGCCCTATCACTCCCTAGAGGGTGCCCGTATTTTTTCCTTTCCCAAGTCTTAATCAAAGTTGAATTGTCCACTTTTGGCTAGGGTCTTTGATAGTTATATGGTGAGTGTCTTGGGGACAGATTCTTCCCTCCCCTTGCATTGTGATATAAAAAATCTTTGGAAATTGACACAGTTGGATTCTACACTAAAGTTCTTAGAAAGGGTATCCGTTTAGAACAGCAAATGATAAACTCCCTCAAGAGACCTCCCAATCTTTAGAAAAAATATTTTGGGGATGGTTATCTTACACACTTCCGGTGAATGTGGGTTTCCCCAAATTCACTTTTGTTTTATAGTGGGTTGGAAAACCTAGATTTGGTTGTTCCCACTTAGTTCGTTCCCATAGGGTGAGTACTTTTTCCCACTACAGCAGGCCTTCTAAAGGTGTTAATAAAGCAAGATAGCAAGTCTAGCATTTTGATCACCCAGTTAAGGGGAGAGCATAAGCCTATTGCTTTCAAAACACAGTAAACATGGGGTTCAAACTATTTCTTTAATTAAGCTAGATGCACTATCTTAATCAAAGGAAAAAGAAATAATAAATTTAAATCCCTGCAAAAACCATTAGTAATTTGTAGATTTTTGTCTTTGAATGGCGTAAGTGTTTCCAATAATCATCTTTGACAAGTGTATTTTGTACCTACAAGACAAAAAACAATGATTAACTCTCAAAAATTTAAAATCCTGTGAAAAAAGTCAAATACACCATAACAGTCCTCAAATGCACTAAAACAATATTTAAATACGCTAAAATAACATATCTATGTGCTATAGAATTCAGTCAATGTGCTAAAAGAAAAGGTCAATGCGCCAAAAGAAAACCCCCTGGTTGGTAAAAATAGAATATACTAGATGCGCCAGAACAGTTGTCATATGCACTGGAATATTCCATGGATGTGCCAGAATAGTGCTTGGATGCACTGATCTAGAAGTCATATGCACTATAAAAACTCTCAATCGCACTAAAACAAAACATGTCAAAAACTTGTGGAAAAACTTTTCAAGAAAAGATGTTAAAAATGGGGTTTTTGGCCCCACAGTGGGCACTGATTTATGTGTGAGTAAAATATGCGTAAATGAATAACAAACACAATGAATAAGACATTATATCAATAAATTTAAACAACAATTAATCTAATTAAAGCATAAATCCATTGAAAGCGTCTAATTGCTCTCTAACTCCAAAGATTTATTAAATCACAGGGGCTCTCAGATTTTGTAAGCAAGTTGTGACTGTTAAAATGCCAATCTAGAGAATGAGATGATGTAATATGCAGGAATCTAATCCTATATGATAATTGTTAAATGATATGATGTAATCTTGTAGATGAAAATGACATAAAACTGATAAAATAAACTAAGATGCAGCTATATGAAGAGCCATGATTATAAAACTAAGATGATTCTAATATGATTCTACAATGATGATTGTTATTTTACTAATATGATAATTTCTCAAATGCTTCTAATGCTATTTCTATAGAGTAAGATTGCACAAAGTTGGAATCCATTTCCTATGGAAAAAGGTTGTATTTATAGATTCACAACAACATATTTGTGATGTGGCAGCAAAGTAGAGGTTTGGATTTGATTTGAAGGATTGAATGGTGAAAGATGAAGAAGCCTAAGAAGATTATGGAAATTTCTCCTCCCCACAAAAATATTCAGCTAGAGGTTAGGAAGAATCAATGGAAGAAGATGAAGAAGTTTGCCTGTAATTTGTCTCCAATTTCTCTCCAAATTTGTCCATGAAGGATGAGTTGAATTAATTAGATATCAAATATCTAATTTGGTAGGTGCATATGATGAGTGTAGACACCAAAATTTGGTTTAGGCCTACGACTTCAATATTCTTCATAATTCATGGTCATGATTAAATAATGTCAATTATTTAATTAATTCACCTTAACATTAATTCTTCTATTGATTAAATAATCTTAATTATTTAATTAATTCATCTTCTATTAATTCTTCTATTAATTAAATAATCTTAATTATTTAATTAATTCACACTTTTCTTTATTCTATCTAATTAATTAAATAAATGCTTGTTATTTAATTATCTTACTAATTAACCTTATCCTTTTGTAAATTAAATAAATTCTTATTTAATTTATTCTTCATCGCACTTCAACTATAATTAAATAAAGTCATTATTTATTTAATTATTCATTTAAAATCCCCTTCGTCATTTAATTAAATAAATCTTATTTATTTAATTATCCTTCGAATATCGAGTCTTGAATTAAATGAATTATTTAATTCATTAATTCTATTTTAACACATTCTTCTATATTTTAGATAATTATGTGAGTTATCTAAATATTCACTTTTACTCAACTCGACATCTATTTTAATCGTTTAGTTAACTATTGATTTAATGTCTGAGTGGCGTCTTCGAGTAATCTCTTCGTCTAATCATGCAATCGTCCACTTCTAACTCAATTGCGTGTACATGCGATTAATTAAATATTCTTATTTAATTAATTAAGTGTTGTGCGTGTTTCGAACAGAGAGTTGCTTTAATCAATCTTTATCTTTGTCATGCAAAGATATTTCTTATGTTTTCGAATGAAAGATTAAATCATTTATTTAATCTTTAATTCTATTTCTAATTCGAATCACTCATGTCACTTCTATCAGTTATCTGAATGCATGTCTAATCAGTCCAATCTCAACAGTTCGTTGATCTTTCAATCTTGACCTGTCGTTCGAATAATCAATTTTCTATAAATTGATCTGTCATTCTTCATTCCAATCTCTCTCAAAATCTCTCGTGAAATCTTACAACTTTTTAGAGCACTTTGTCTTGAATCTTCGATATTTTGCTAATCACTATCTTAGGCTATACTTGCACAAACTTGAAAATCTGAGGGCAATTATACTACACAAGCAAAATGGAGAAGGGCAATCGAGATAATTCATGGAAATACGTTTGGAATTGGTGAGATTGTTTCAATTTTAATTACGTTTTTACTTTCCCATGTTCTTTGTTGCTTAACATATGAATTTGCATGTTAGATTTTAGTATTGTATGCATGTGTGCTTCTAACTATCTTTCTTGTTGTCTATTGTGCAAAGGCTTGTTTCATTTTCAGGCATTACATTTTGGTGAACCCGACGTGAATTACTAACCCTCTTGATTAACATTCTTTGTTTGGAAGTTTTTGGTGTTTTTTGTGTTGAAAGGTGTAGGTACTTTTGAAGAATATTGAAAATCACACATTTTGGAGTCTTTTGAGGTCAAATAAATAGCATGGTTGTGTCCGGAAGGGTCGAGAGACAAAGATTCATATATTATACTGCATATTTTCATTAAGGGAAGCATTTTTTACAAGAAAAACATGATTTTTTTTGCGGCTGCGAGCCAGAATGACGCATTTGCAAGAAGAATGACACATTTGCTTTAAAAGTGACGCATTTGATTTAAAAGTGATGCATTTGACTTTCTATGACGCATTTGCAAGAAGAATGACGCATTTGATTTAAAAGTGACGCATCTGATTTAAAAGCGACACATTTGACTTTTTGTGATGCATATGAAATTCCTGAACCGCAATTGAGTTTCTGAACCGCATCTGACATAAATATGACGCATTTGAAAATTCCTGAACCGCAAGTGATTTCCTGAGCCGCAACTGAAAAATAAACGATGCATCTGACTGGTAAGGAAACGATGCAATTGACTGGTAAAATTTTATTTTCGTTTCCCGCAATCTAAAATTTTCATTTGATTTTCGTGTTACTGATATCTTATTTTCAGCGTGTGGCCTTTTTGGAGTTAACAAGATTTTTGCAGGACAATTGACGAAGACAACATTGAAAATTACTAATTAGTCTTTCTAGAGGACGTTTGTCGAAGACCCTAGTTAAATTTAAAACTGATTGTTTGGTAGCATAACAAATCTTTCATTTGGTTAAAATTAACAAGTGTCTATTGTGTTTGGTGCGAAAGCACAAGTCTGGTTACCCTTACGATTTGGTATATCGAAGTATCCTCTCCCCTTGCGCATCCGTGTGATCCTGGGTGTAAGAGAAACGGTTACCAACTCTAGAACTTGGGCCTGTTCTGGTGGGAAAAAGTACTCACCTCAGGACGACTCAGACCGGTAGCACCTTGAACCCGAGGGACTTCCAGCTGGTATATAAAAGTGGGTTCTTGGGGAAATCCCAAGAATCATGAGTGTGGTTCCGATGAGATGGATCTAAAAGGGGACTTGTGCCGTATGGATCACACCCCACGAATGGAATGCCTGAATTAAAACCCTTTGTTGTAGAGACCAACCTATTTGTGGTTGTTGCTTGGTATTAGTGCAGGGTACAGTATCATGCCCGAAGATTACTCACTACTGATCCCCTTGAGTAGAGATAGCGGTTCTTGGGAAGTCACTGCCCAAAGAATTCAGAATTGGTGTGCTCGAAAGATGTTAATGAGCCATGGAGGGGAGCCAATGCCACCAAATTCCTAAGCTATCCGCTCTCGAGAAGGAAAGGTGTTCATCACCAATCCGAGGTATTTCGGTGAGCTATACCAAGTATACAAACCCTAGGCCTTTGGCCTATTAGGATGTGCTTGTCTGTTATCACTTTAAACATTCTTGGAGTCCAAAATTGAAACTGAAAACACTTTGTCTTACGATTGTCTTTGATTGTCAGAATTTGATCACGAAAAACCAAGTCAATTTAAATTTCATGTCACTGAAAATTCACAGAGAGTGGCAACTGTTCACCAGAAACACACATCTGTATTTTTGAGTCGCATCTGTTACTTTTGAGTCGCATCTATCAATTTTGAGTCGCATCTGTTACTTTTGAGTCGCATTCTGTCAGATAGAGTCGCATCTGTCAATTTTGAGTCGCATCTGTTACTTTTGAGTCGCATTCTGTCAGATAGAGTCACATCTGTCAATTTTGAGTCGCATCTGGTAATTTTGAGTTGCATTTGTCCGTTTAGACTGCAACTGTTAAACTTGAACCGCATTTGTTAATCCTGAGACGCATCTGTTAATCCTGTGACGCATCTGTTAATCCTGCACCACATCTGTCTAATTACCAGAAAAACCAAAATTTACAGTCACTGTCCAGTCATCACATTTGCACCAATTTCAGTTGTCTTCACACAAACAGTCTTTGAAACAGAAACCTGAAATGATTTGCTCAATTTTGCATCCTTTAGGTTCATTTAGTCATTACCATAGTTGTCTTCAGTTAGAGTTTACTTTCATCTTAGGGTACATATCACCTTGCATTAGACTTTTAGAAAGGTCACTTTTACAAACTTTAGGAGTAGTTCACCTTCTACAATCTAGAAAGGTCATAGTGTTAATAAAATTTTGTCATTGAACGTAGTCCTATCATCTTATACTTTGTCCTACAGAGAGTCATCCTAGCTCATCAGTCTAGTTAGGAAACTCAACTTGTCTTTGATCCTCATCCTACATTGGTTCCTTGATTTAAACTAAATTGACACCTTGGTTTGACTTTTAGGTAGTTGGTCCCTTCACCTTGGGTTTATAGAACTGATCACTTTAGGGTCTTACTTAGACTTTTGCATCTTTAGAGTCTAGACTAGTCTCATCCTAGGACATCCTTTATATTCAAAAAATCCCAAAAACATAGCTTAGGTTGCATACCTTAGATTTGAGTCACTCTTTTCATTGTCATACCTTAGCCCTCATATCACATACCTTAGTCATACTCCATCTTTCATCATAACCTCACCACCATGTCTGCAATTTACCTTGATATGCATGCTAGTCAAGTTGAATACCAGTTACTCCATAATGGTCAATACCAACAGGCCCTAGACTTCAAAAGACAATATATCCAATCCAAATGCCAATCAATGTCAACCCACGGTCAACTACCCACATATCATTCCTACCAACAATCCATAAGTCCTATTCCTCCATCCATCTACCCTCATTATCAAGAGTCCCTTAGCATAATCAATCCCATTAATCCACAACAAACGTCCACTTATCACCCTTATCCTAACCTTGACAAGGGAAACCAACCTTCCACTAATCCCTTCCAAGTTTCCATGTCCTACCCTAGTCCTTCATCCACTAATTCCTTCCAAGCCTCCATGTCCTATCCTAGTCCTTCATCCACTAATCCCTTCCATGCCACTCCATCTCACTCTACATTTAGTCATGACAATACATCTATTCATGGTCTCCAAAGTCACATCCCATCTACTAAACTTGAGGATACATGTCAAATGGAAAGTCTAAAGCATGACTTCGTGGCTTCACCTTCATGTCAAGATCAAAGTAGTCTATCCCACGATCCTATCTTTAAGTCCATCCAAGAATTCCTTCTAGATAATCATGGCATCCAAAATACACCTATCCTTGATCAAGATTTCATTCCCAATCATATCATTCAAGACAAACCCGTCTTTGATCAAGACACTACTATTGAGCAAGAAGTCCAAAATGATCCACTCCTTGACCTTTATGCCATTCATGATCAAAAATTTGAAGACAACCCTATCCAAGTACCAAATGCATCCATTTCCCAAAATGAGACACTTGCCTCCTTTGGAAACATAGACGATATTCCTCTAGAACGAGAGTCTCCTACTCTAGACATATTTGCGAATGATCAAGCTATAGCTGAGTTCATTGAACTCTATGACAATGACCATAAAGATTGGCTTTGACATCGACTTGGAAGCACCAGTAGAATCCTCTGAATCTGATGTGTCACAAAATCACACCAAAGATATCTAACATGTCAATGAAGCTAAGACATCCTATCAACTAGGATCATCCACTTTTA